>BSQZ01000002.1:772500-990000 GCA_033239005.1 Lamellibrachia satsuma | reverse complement strand
CCCTAGTCAACAAGTCAGTCACCAGGAAAACTGAAATCTCCTACTTTTATAACACATTCTGAGAAAACCATTAGCATGATATTCTCGGCTGTAGAATGGTTATTTTTTATTAACTATTTTAGGTGCATTGCCCCATGCCATTACAAATCGACCAGGGAGCACCATGGAATCGAATAATACACATGCAGACAGACACCTATAATACCATTAACCACTAAACAGGTCTGCACAAGAGTATTGTATAAATAGGCCTACGATACTGGCAGTCAATCAGTGCATGCTACCGACGTAGGCTATCCTTAAAGGAAACATTACTTCGAGTTCGCTTTCAAGTGTATGCTTTCTTGTCTCTCAAGTGTATTCAACTGTTCGCCGTCTCTTGAATGTTCACCACAATGGACATTGTTATTTCCATTAGCCCATCGCTCGGGATTGTCCATGGGCGGGTCATTGTTTGTCAAACGTCGGTGTGCTCATAAGGAATGTTGACTGATATAAGAGTTCCTAAAATAACTTATCCTACTCCGATGTGACAAGCCGTAGAATTAGTTTAGACCAGCCCAGAGGCGCCGGTTACAAGACGTAATGCCTGCAAACGTTAGATTGGAATTTGTGGAATATTGATGTTTTGAGGAACCGAATTAGGTAGATATAAAGTCTGAACAACAGAGCGTGTTCTTCGGCAAAAGCACTGTTGTCAACGTTTTTACACAACTGTTATTGACACCACGGTTACAAACGTCTTGGCACCACTGTTGTGCAATTCGCGACACCACGGTTACCAACGTCTTGACACCACTGTTGTGCAATTCGCGACACCACGGTTACAAAAAAGTCTTGACACCACTGTTGTTCAATTCGCGACACCACGGTTACCAACGTATTGGCACCACTGTTGTCCAATTTGCGACACCACGGTTATCGACGTCTTGACACCAGTGTTGTCCAATTCCAACACAGCTGCGGGCAACATTGTCACATTTCTGTAGTCAACGTCTTGACATAACTGATGCCAACATTCTGACATCAATGTTATCAAATTCGTGACGCTACAGCTGTCAACGTCGTGACATTATCATTTGTCAACATGGCGGAAGAGCGTTTGGCGAAGGTCGACTGCAAAGTTCGGCGGCTGTATCGCTCGATGGAGAGCCGCAATCAGCGGGAGGTCGTTCTCCTGTCTCGGCGCCTGTCGGACCTCAATGACGGCGCGATCTCCGCACTGGAGAAACATCTCGCCGAGATGGAACTTGTCGGCGACCAACTGAAGGTATGTGTGTGTGTGTGTGTGTGTGTGTGTGTGTGTGTGTGTGTGCGTGTGTGCGTGCGTGCGTGCGTGCGTGCGTGCGTGCGTGCGTGCGTGCGTGCGTGCGTGCGTGCGCGCGCGTGTGGTGCGCGTGCGCGCGCGCGCGTGCGTGAGTAACTGAGCAAGAACGTTGATTCCAGAACTGAAAGTTAGTTATGTAGTTTTACAATATTGGAGACAAGGAGACTACGAATAGACCAATCAGACGGTTTTAAAATATTAAATGGTTATGAACATAGTAATATAATGTTGTCTTCATGCGTAAAAAAAAAACAGTAGAACCAGAGCTAGAGGGCACAAACCAGCATTAGTTGAGGAACTATGTCGGTTGGATATGAGGAAGTACTCATTCTCACTTTGGACGAACAGTGAATGGAACAGATTATTTAATGATTGTGTTAATGCTATAGGCTGATGTATGAATGTGTCTAAAATAAAATCGACAGATATATCATACGGGAGTGCTATTCATAGATGAAAAAGTCGGTTCTCTACACGCTATGCAATGTCTTCTTTGTCCACTTAACATCTGGAGCCAGTTCCTTTGAGTGCCAAACTTGTTAAATCTTTTCATTTTTTGAATGCCACAGATTGTGTCGTTAATTCACTATAACCCGAGCTGCATGCTTTGTTTGACATAAATAATGCAAGAGGTGGATAGACGCACAGAAAGATCTAAGTTACTAATTTCAATGTTTTTACATGCAATCAAGAACATTTATATATAAAAGTTGAACATAATAAATAATAATAATGTTTTGTTTAAGGTTGTTGTGTTCCCTCTTGAGGGTCACAGTTTTGGGTCTATGCACATATACGAGTTACTCAAACATAACCATTTGTGACTACAATCAGTGATACACATCACCACTCTGGGAGGCCACGACAGGTTACACATTTACCCCCTGTGTGGGATATTTAACTTTCCCTGTCATAAATACATCGTAGAAGGGACCAACGGCTTTTACTATCTCTTCCGAAAGCCATAGGAAAAGTGAGGTGAACGAAATTGCCCAAGCTTCGACACAGCGGTAGGTTGAATCGAACCACTGTCCTCTTGTTTGACAGGCGAGTGCTTTATCCACAAGACCACCGCTCCTAGAGTATCGCCATGTTGTTTGTGTCTAAATTCAACTGTGTAAACTTCAACTCCTCCCGTTTCTGAAGCACAATTAGTTACGACTACGATAGTTTGGCATAGCATTGTACATTTATTCATGACCTTTGATGATTTAGTTACATAATTCCATAATATAAAATACTGACTGTATGTGTTGTCGGAAATAAATATTATTATTACGATTGATTGATTGATTGATTGGTTGGTTGGTTGGTTGGTTGGTTGGTTGGTTGGTTGGTTGGTTCGTTCGTTCGTTCGTTCGTTCATTCATTCATTTATTCATTGTCTATCATTTGGGTCGCGGTTTCGAATCCCATTAGAGTTTTATCGTAGGTACCTTTTTATGTTATGGTCCATTTTATGGTGCACAAAGCTGTGCTATATTAATAACTTAATCCCATTATCTAAGACACATTTCCTTTTCAGCTGTCATAAATGTAGCGGTTGCGTATACCACGAATTAACCGTACCAGTGATACCCTCGCGTTTTCGGCTCAAATGTAATGTTGGCTTAATTAACATAGAAAGGAGATTGAAGTGTGTGTATATACATAACTAGAATAGGTGAAATTGCACCTTTTCGAAATAAAATATTTGTATATAAAATATGAATTAAGAAAATGAAAGAGAAATGGCATTTCGGTGTGTTACTTGAGAAATCAGCTATTATTGCGTGCTATCGTGCGTGCGTGCGTGCGTGCGTGCGTGCGTGCGTGCGTGCGTGCGTGCGTGCGTGCGTGCGTGCGTGCGTGCGTGCGTGCGTGCGTGCGTGCGTGCGTGCGTGCGTGCGTGCGCCTTCACACACAGCTAGTGCGGCAGTGACTGCCATGATAGAGTGGAGCTCTTGAGCCACACCTGGCGATGCACAACACAGAGTTGACCACCACGGAGCATTGAATTGAAGACATGAGTTTGTTTTCATAGAGTACGAAATGAGCTATTTCTCACGCACACATTTAGTGGGAAAATAATTATAGTTATCTTAATATTAACTGAATATTGTTCACATACAATCTGAGAAACTAAAAGTCAGAAGCGAGTCAGAGCAGTTCGCCGTCTAGCGGGTATCGCAGTAGTAGGACCAACTGGGCCACAACGTGCACCGAAGCAGAGTGGCGCAGTGGAAGCGTGCTGGGCCCAT
The DNA here is from genome assembly GCA_033239005.1 of Lamellibrachia satsuma. Taxonomy (NCBI): domain Eukaryota; kingdom Metazoa; phylum Annelida; class Polychaeta; order Sabellida; family Siboglinidae; genus Lamellibrachia; species Lamellibrachia satsuma. The sequence goes on along the minus strand of BSQZ01000002.1, from coordinate 986,433 downwards.
AACCCAGAGGTCCGTGGATCGAAACCACGCTCTGCTAGATTTTTATGTTTGTGCATACTGGAGGACTATGTATTTGTTTTGAATGAGAAAATACGTTGCATGTCGCAAACAATACTGATTGTACATGGCTTGACTCAATGGGCTTAAAAGCGTAGGCTATTTTGACACGTTGCTGCCTTCCGAGAGGTTGCCCCCCCACCCCCCGATCCACCGCCAACGATGCACGTTCAGTATCATTTCCGATCATCCCTAGATGGCGCTGCAGTGGACACTGGTCAGCGCCAATATCTCTCTTCCGCTGTCTCCTGACATCTTGTCTGAAGCTTTCATTCACAACGTGCTCTATCAACATACGGCAAGCCGGCCCAAACGACCGGAGTATTACGTGTCCGTTAACATCAGTGCTCGATCCGGAAATGAATGTCTTCTCTCTGATCTGATTATTTAGCAACCTGTCTGCCCTGATAATGTATATAATTAGTTTTAGAATATCCTATAACACACAACTCTGTAGAATTCAAAAATATTTTAATAATTTTGTATTGAATTTCTAAAGAATATTCCATACGATTTTTGCAGACGTAATTTTATAGAATTTGTATAGAACTAAAACTATTTTATAAAATTCTAAATTGAATAATTGAAGAAATCTGAAGTAGACGTAAACAAGTTCTATAGAATCGGTATATTATATTGTTGTCTATATATAATTCGTAATTTTTATAGAATTATGTAGATTTTTTGGTAAAGGTGGTAGGCTGGTAGCCCGCAGGCAATGCATCTGAAGAACGACACTGCATCCTGTGATCGCTGTGTCCAAGCGCTTACCCTACATATTGCTATTGGCACGATGTATGTACGTTGACCTGTAATGGTGGCGTATGTTGTCTCACTTGATGTTTGCTTCATTCAGAAATGCCGTCAGTCGAGCGGACGGATGCCGACCGCAGTGCGGCCAACGAAAGACGACAGGGTCGGCTGGATGGCAGAGTCAGCGACGACCCGGCGTCCGTGGTCAAACTTTGGCCACTACACCATCGACGACTGGCCGTCGGAGTCCGTAGTCCCGCCTGCCGCCCGCACATGCGTCAAACAAGTCGGCACCAGGCCCTGCACTGTTGGAGGACCGTCCACAACACGTCACAGTACCTTCGGACGCAGACGCCCGATTTCAACGGCGGATGGTATGGATAACAGAGGACCGAGACTCAGGCACCATGTGGGAACTCCCGAGTTTGACGACGGCCCTGACAGTGATGATATGTTGAACGGAACTTTGAGCGACGACAGTTCCGATGGAGACCCGGCGAAGGAGACGCCTGAGACCAAGAAGACGGCAGACATCGTCAACTCTGGGGCCTTCTCTCAGCGTCGTAGTATCGGAAAAACCCTCGATACACAGAGCGTCAACTCTGAGGGTCGTAGTGTGGGGCAAACCCCCGTGCAGCGTCCACATAGCTCCCGAGAAACAGAGTCGATCTGCATGCGAGACATTGACGACGAAATACAGTCTTTGTGGGACATCGGCAGCGCGACAAAGAAGACTATGTCTGCTATGATGTACCTGAACAATGGTTTAACATTGCCGTTGCCTCACAAGCGTGTGTCGCTGGCGCAGACGAATCGCCGTATGAAGTCGCCTGTTAGCCAAGGCTTCAGTAAAACTACCCGTCGTAAAGTTAAACCGAAATTGCCGGCGTTTTACATTAAGCCGCAACATAGGCACACCTCTGCCAATGTCTTTCTGGCGACCCGCTATGCGGCGCTGCAACGGAGTACCAATAATGGATGTATTACACCAGATGGCGTTGTTGTGGACGCGAGCGCCAATTCCAAAGTTGCGTTCTCGAAGATGGCAAAAACGCAAATTCTACGGCGTTTGCAAGAAAGGAATCAAATCAAAGTTGAGACGAAACGCAAGTTGATAGAAAGCTCACAGATGCAGGCGAAAGTCGATGCGTTCATCAAGTCATTAGCGAAGTCTGTACCGACACAGTAATGCTAGTTTTGAATGAAAAGATGGATGACGTAAACTTAGTAGTAGACCCCTATAATGGTCGGTGTAGTTTTCAACGTAAAAAAAATCTGAAGAACCATTTTGTTCAAGAGATCGATATACCAAATCACTAACAGCTACTTCGTCTACACACTGCAAACAAATTATTAAAACAATTGTCTTGAATGAAAACTTATGAATATTGGACGTCCGAACCATGTCGCGCTAGACGAGGAAACTGGCGGATTTCAACCTATATTTATTGCAAGCCGTACAGACAATCTTTTCTCATTTTTCCAAATTGTTGCAATTGTTTCAACTTTTTATAACAGTCAGGTTTGTCATGGCGCTTTATGAAATACATTCACATATACTTGCATTGAATATGTAACGTTAATGTAGTAATTTTTCTCGCATATTTAACACATTTAAATTATTCCTACTTTTATGACAAGACTGGCTTGCCATACATCTACCACAAAAATTTTTTTTATCAAGGTATGAATATCATAAAAGTGTTATAATATATATCAAAATATATTTTGCTGAGACAAGACTATGCATCGTTATTGTCGTAAAAAGACGTTGTGACGTATCTAACGCGATGTCAAACGAGATTTCAATGGGTTAAAACTGGAGTAGCATGAAAACTGCACCGGTAACTATACGGCAGTTACATTGGGTCTTCGTCGATTACACAACACAGTCGCCATTGACTGCGCTATCATTCATGCAAAATACGCACGTGGAAGAAGACTAGCGTTGAAAGGGACACACGTCAACCAGGGGCGGCCAGTGAATCCCTATCAACGATATCGTGAGAAGTATGTTGATAAAATCATATTTTCCTCTAAAAGCTCTCTGTCTAGTAAAAGTAAATATTTATTCACGACAACTGTGTCTTTCAATAAACACATTCCTACGAAGTCTATGGATGCTATCATTCTTGATAATAAACTTATTATTTTGTGACGTAGATGTCGGACAAATATATAAATTATCATTATTAATACGATATTCATAGGTATCCGTCAGATGGCGAATTTGGTTTAATTCAAACGACACCGCGCGAACAATCGTCGCAAGGAAATAATAAAAATATCATAGGCTCAACGAATGCACACATATCCACATCGGATGACAACGTGTGCCATATAATACGTGTGTCGAACGTATGCAGTTAATTTGTGCGCGTGTGTTGTTTTAGGCAATAAGATGTACGCATGATTTCCTAAGTAGCTAAACAAAATAGGCCCAAGTATCTAGACCTCGACCTAAGTATTACGCAGGTGACATAGATACAATAAATGCCTGCCGCTTGTCGTGCTTTATTCGTGAAAAAAATTAGTGTTTCGCTTCAGGTACATAGTAAGCAAATTATATAACAGTTAATGACAATAGGTGGTTTTATCGCGTTACTGGGTTATCGTGGTAGGTTACATTTGAGTAAACGCAGCGCCGACGAAAATTGTCTGGGTCACTTCACGATCGCTTGCAGATGCCAAATCTTTTAAAGGACTGATGATTTAACTATTAATATCAAACTGTTAGTAAAGACACTAGTGAGCAACTATGTTGACGAACGGCAGGTCTGCCGCTTTTGTTAGTCAACATCACGAGCAAATATTGCAAAGTTCGACTGGCTGCTAACATTCAGCGATATAAAACAAAATATGGTAACCAATTCAACACGACTGGGTAGAACTATTTTCTTTAGCGGAGGTAGGACTAGAAGCGAATCGTATTCTTACTCGACTGAGCCGACAATTCGACTTTAGTGCACCGACTAAGCTTGTGGCAAAACACCGTGTCCTACAGGCTGGTCTCGGTCTTAACCATTGTGACCTTTTGGTAGTTTGCTACAAATTACGACATTCGTTACCAGCCTGGGTTTGCGCATCTGGCGGGTGGAACATTTCCATTGCTGGACTGTTTGATTATCACAGCAATCACTATCCACTTTCGCCTTTGGTCCTTCACATGTGGGCCCAATTATGGTATTAATTATCCATGTCGTTTGAGGTCATAGTACACTTCAGCGTTGCTAAGACCCATGACGTCGTTTTCCCAAATTACATTCGACAATGTACGGAATGTTATGTATTAGCCGCTTCGACAGACATGTCTGTGTCTGTTACGAGTTTGACTGCAAGTTAATTCGACGGTTTAACTGCAACGTATGTAATGCGTATGTAATGCTATAACCTTTGAGGTTTTGAAAAAGTTGTGTACATAGTCAGCCGGGAATTCTGGGATGATTTCTGAACAAATGTTACAGTGAAACAAATTATCTCAAAAAGAGGTTTCATTCGACCCCCCTCCGAACCTCGCACCCCCGAGGACGTGCGATACAGGCTGTCTATTGTCGGTCTATGGTCTCCTTGAGCGCCGCCACGGCGTGCTGGATGGTGTCGACAGTGATGAAGACGTTCAACCTCGCCTTCATCCTCCGCGCTCGTTCCCGCATCACCAGTGTTCGCACGTCCGACAAGTTCTCCTCTACCAGCTGATCAAGCTCGCGCTGGCGCTGCGACTTGGACATCACCACCGACACCTTGACCGACTCGCGGTTCGAGAAGACCCCGGGCGGCGCCTCGGCCATCAGGTCTCGCTTCCACTGCGGCAGGCGCCGTATGTTGGTCCTCGGCGCAGGGTAGTCCGAGGTAGTGTTGGGGTTCGGATTCGTGGTCTCCTTGTTCGGTCTGGGGCTCTGCGGGTTTGAATTTGCGTTCTGTGGGTTTGATCTGGGGCTCTGGGGGTTTGAACTTGCGTCCTGTTGGTTTGGTCTGGGGCTCGGCGTGTTCGTTCCGGGGTTTTTGGGGGTTGGTCTGGGGCTCTTGGATTTTCGACTGGAGTTCTGGCGTTTCGGTCTGGGGTTCTGGCTGGTTTGGGGGCTGCATGCTGCAGACCCAAGAGCAGAAGAATAACGTGGAGACGACGAAGACGACGAGGCGGATGACTTCTGAAGGAAAGAATCGTCGTCGCTGCAGGCAGGGGTCGCCACTTCCTCTATGGGCTCGCTGATCCTTTTGCTGACATCACTTGAGGTTGCCTTCGCAACTGCACCAGATGGTGCGTTGTGCGGACTAGCAGTTGAGTCACTATTAGTAGTTGTTGTTTCCGTGCAGCTCTTAGTGTTGGTTTTGATTTTGTATTGGGCATTGTCGCGCTTATGACGGGTCAATCTCTGGTCGCTTCCCGCGACATTTCTTAGTTCCTCCGAGAAGTAGCCCGAAGTTCTGTTGCGCCACGCCGTCGCTGAACGAACCCTAGGGCTGAGCCCAGCCTCGCCGAAGTCTCTCCCACGCGCACCATGCGGGGCCGTCTTAGGTCGACATTTATCCCGTTTCGATTTGTTCCGTGTGCCTTCCCGGGGTTTCCCTTCAACGGGACTGTGGTTGACCCGGGGAATGCACCGGGCATATGCATCGTACCCAGCGTTGAGCGTCCATGCGGTCCCTGCGGATCGCGTCTCCGTCGCCCCTACACTCCGATCGCTCGGGTCGGCATTGGCTCCGACGACCGAGGCAGACGTCGGCGGTGCCCGCCGGCGACAGTCGCTCGTCTGTGGCCGTGCGGCGGTGGGATTCTTCGTAATTCCTTCGGCGGTCCACGGCGTCGTCATGAGACGGAAGAAACCGGCAGACCTCGGCTTGACGACACGGCGCCTAGTCGGCGAATCCCTCCCGCTGTTCTTGCCATGCGGGACTGCGTCTGCGCTGTCCGAGGCTGAATAAAATGTCATAATTCCGATTCAATTTCAGATTATCCAACTGAGCAACCTAGTAAGTTCGTAACGATAACAACGTTGTCATTGTTGATAAGTTAACATTAATACCAATCCTCACGTACTCTGACAGCAGAAGCAGAGAGACGAGTACAAGCATTTGAAATGACGTGCTTCAGGATACTCATCTTCAGTTCTTACATCAAACATAAAACGAACGAATATATATGAGACAGCAAATGGAGTTCCTCGCTGGTTAGCAAGAGAACATGTTATCAACAATAAAATCACTCGGCAAAACATCCTACCAATGACCAACCAGGAAAAACTTATTTTAAAGATCAATGTTCATCAACGATAATAATTTTTATTTTGTGGCACTTCTGGAAATTGGACCTGTGCTTGAGACGACAACATTACGTTATATTATCTGTTTGCAAAAAGAAAATGTGATTGTCTAGAACACCTAACGACTCGCATGTGTATATGAATACAGTTCATCTCATAATTATCCTACCTTCGACGAGTTGGAGAACGTCGTTTGTTGAATCGAACTGAGTAGGAATTGGGAACGAGCTCTTTGGTTTTGGCCACTGGGTCTCCGAAGAACGTTTCCTTGTAACGGCCGCGATATACTCTCTCGATGCCGCTCGCTCCCATCGCTTCACACTAAACCTTCTTTCACCGGGCGCTTCGTTCTCCCCCGATATACTGTCCCCGCATGCGCAGTCGCTGCGGCGCAGACACGCGAATACGTCACAGCGCGTGCGCACTCCCGCCGCCGCGGCAGCAGACGACTTCCGCCGCGGCGGCGTCACAAACGAGCGGCGCTCGCGCGTTTTCAAATATTTGACCAGCGCCGCTTCCTCCTCGTAACCGAGTCCGTCTAGGAGCTGTTCGAATGACTGCTCGATGTTTTTGTACGGGTCTGTGCGCCATGGCGGTTCCAGTAAGCCGCTCTCGGCGTCTGCCTTCAGTTCCCGCGTCATTTGCTTGTCCATTGCGCGCCACTTCTGCAGATGTTTCTCGCTGATGACCCCGGCGCTAGTCAGGAAATACGGCGAGTCGCGATAGTCTGAATCGTCAGGGCTGCTCGGCGCTTCTCCCAACTCGCTCTCTCCGGTAGTGTTGTCCTAGCGGCAGAAAATACAAGTTACCACCGAAGACGACGTGTAATTAATAAATAATAATAACCACTACGTTTGTCTACATGCGAGTATAAACGCCGGAAAAGCGGACCGTAAAATATTTGCCCACAGTTTAGCTTCCGTCTGACAAGTTAACGTTTTATTATTTCCGAGAAAAAAATTAATTAATGGATTGGAAAGCTGCAAAACTTCCAGTCATGTTGTAAACAATAGTATTTTGTTCGCATCGTGGTATGCTGAACGTGGTTTTTTTGTTTTTAAAGATTCTCGCATTTACGTTGTTCACAACCAAACAATCAAAGCGTTTGTATGCTGAATCTGGAAAAGACGAACCAACGTCCAATCAAAAGATGTGTGACAAACCTTCATGGCTTGCATGGCGTTCTTCACGGCCCGCTTTTCTTTCTCGACGTAGAAGGCGTGGTGAGCCTTCTCACGGTCGAGTATCCTCATAATCAACACCAGGTGGCGCGCCGCGACTTTGTTGCACATTTCCGCCTCCACGACCTTGCTGCTTTTCTTCCACCGGTAAACATCCTTTGACCTTGCTCCGACCGCGTTTGCCGCGGCCATGACTGGACAAGTTGTTGTAATTTAGGATCGGTACCAAATCAACGAATTAGGAATTGTACCGTTGACATAGCTGGATCAAGTTCAACTAGGTGTGTTAGACGTAGCATGAGCTATCACGTGTTGTTTTATTTGTCATAGAAATCGAGATGTCTTGTGTGTGATACGAGCTAGGATAATGTTAATCTCGCCACATGAGGAAATGCAGTAGACACTAAAATGGTCCAATGCCCAGTGTGTTTATATAAACAATTAATTTAAACTATTTATTTATTTAATCTACACTTCATTGAAGTCTGGTGTAGATTGTTGGTATTACGCTCTCAGTGTATTGCTACTATTATAAAACAAAAAGAGAGATCCATAATCACCGTTCTACGGTTGTCCACGTTGGAGTTGCTTTTCGGAATCTTTCGACAAGAACCGCGTTATGTTGATTGCTGCTGACCAAACGACCGCTTAACTTTTTTCAGGCCACACAGATGCGATATGGTCTCAGCCGGTTGCATCGTGATGAAGGCAGTTTCAATTGGACATGCGTCAGTGATTTCCCATAGGTCAATCGCTACCTGTGTGCGTTTGACTGGTCAGAATCCAACATGTTTCCAAATCAGTTAATTAAAATCAATTCTCATAGTTTTTTCGTCTCACGTTGGCTAAAATCAAAGCCGCTGTTGTTCGCATAATGCTTAATTAATAGGGCCACTTCGTCGTGTTATGTCGTTTGTCATCGGGTATGCGAAGTTGGTTGTTTACACAATGCAGTATTGCGACTCACTTGTGCAATGGCTGCCGCCGCGAGACGATGCCCCTTTACTGCAATAGCCGGTCGTACGTTGGTTGTATGTGTCGTTGCCTGGCTGATTAACATGTACAGTTGCAATGGAAGCATCCACGATGCCGCTCGGCTCGGGCTGACACCAAAGATAATATACACCTAGGAACAACAGATGGAGCACACCACCACGATAGTTCGTCGCAATAAATCATTTATCGCGCAGACACTGAAGCCTATCATTTGAGAATCATTGCAGTCTGCTTGGACGTATCCACGGTCTGCGCCATCCAAGTCTGCGCACTTGTAGTTACGCCTGTTATTCATACACGTCTAACAACAGCAGTGTTCCAATCACGTCGATATCATCGACTGTGGAAGTTTATAAGACCTGGAGCTACCGCGTCGGTGTCGCCGAGTTCTGCCAAACACTCTCGGCCACTCGTTGTCATCCAATCCTAAATGTATGCGCATTTTCGCCTCCCAGAACGAAAAAGCGACGCAGTCATCATCGTGCGCGTGGCCCGTCGTGTGCTTATGCACAGCTCCTGGTTTAATTAATGATAATATCCAGCTTGTGTACAATGTACAGTAAACACGAACGACTATCATTTTTCGTCTTAGATACACCTGTCGACGATCGATTATGCCAGTGCAGTGGGTAATTATTCTAGAAGTGACAGTTTATTTGCTAAGCTATCACCATATCGATGCTGTCCTTGCCTAGGTATGTTTTCCAACTCGTCTTTGTTGTTGGATGTTTGCACACTGAACGATACCACTGGGTCGCGGCCAACGCATTCTGTTAGACATGCGAGGCCTCATAGTCATATTACTGTCCATATATCATGCGGAGCTTGAAACAAGATATTCATGGCGACAATCGCAGCCTCGACGTTCCTCGTTAAGCTTCGATGAAGCATTAAACCTCGATGAAGCAGTTCCTTATTCAAAGGCGCCACTCCGAGTAGGACAAACATATACAATATGTTCGTATGTACCTTGTTACTGCCCATTTGGAGACAGTCACCTCTTAGGCAAGAAAACAAAGCCCAACGTCCATGCTTGGTTTGTGCATGCGTGCGTTATTGCGTGTATAATATATGTAAGATCATGTGCAGTAATTTCTTTTGATCATCAGTATCGCATGGCGGATATGCTAAGTAGAACATTTCATGTAAGCTTAACTAATAGACAATGTATCAATTGCACTGTTAACACATGTGTGACTCCGGTCGTTATGTGTGACGCCGGTCGTTATGTGTGACTCCGGTCGCTTGTGTGAATTTGGTCGCTATGTGTGACTCCAGTCACTCTGTGTGACTCCAATCGCTATGTGTGACTCCGGTCGCTTGTGTGACTTTGGTCGCTATGTGTGACTCCAGTCATTCTGTGTGACTCCGATCGCTATGTGTGACTCCGGTCGCTCTGTGTGACCCCGGTCGCTCTGTGTGACCCCGGTCGCTATGTATGACTCCCGTCGCTGTGTGACTCCGGTCGTTATGTGTGACTCCGGTCGATGTGTGATTCCGGTCGCTATGTGTGATTCCGGTCGCTATGTGTGACTCCGGTCGTTCTGTGTGATTCCGGTCGCTATGTGTGACTCCAGTCGCTATGTGTCCCACTCAGTAGGCTCTCAATCTGCATTAGTGGGGGACAGTGACAATAAGCCAGTATCCGTGTTGCTAGAATACAAAATCTGCAGATCGATTGCAGCGACTGGCGTGACACAAAGAAACTATTTGTGACACGTCACTGACACCGAGCCGTTGCGGCACGGTCAAGCGGCACGAATAGACCACTCGATTAACCACTTGAAATGGACGCTGGCTACTTTAGCGTCGTACGTTAATTCCTTTTCTGATCCGCGCCTTCGTCAGTTGAACACGGATTTCTGAGGGTCTTTTTACCTGATTCTCTGACCAGAGATGAGTGGTGTGTTTTCGCTACTTTCTTACATTCGAAACATATGATCAAAGCAACGAAAATCTGATTTAATGACCATTCCTACACGTTTCAGTATCTCATAAGTTTGGTGTCCTATTTTGTCGTAGGACCGATTGGATGGATGCTTCACGTGACTACTTCGCAAAGCACTCACAATCTGGACGCAACATCTGGACACAGGATCTGGACACAACACATGACAGTTAGATCACCCCACGTTGCCACAGTTCACCCAGCTGTATAAACGAGTACCTGGCAATACAGACGCGCAGTAATTGCAGCGTGGCTGAATGCTTCCCAGAGCAGTTGAAATGGGGGTGAAGTGTAAAGCGCTTTGAGTAGTCCTAAGGACTGGATACCGCGCTATATAAGAACTTACCTTTATGTATGACAGTCCCCAGTGGAGAAGTATCGTGAATAACAGTTATGGGACCCGTCTGTCGGATGACGATGATAATAACCGTGGTGCGTGATTCCCACGAATTGACGTAGGTAGCAGATCTAAAGTCCACAGAACGTGTTCGCGGTACTGCGTGCAGGTCTCTGATACGCCGAGGAATGTTCACTCAACTCAAGCTTGACATACCAGATAATTGGTTTATATGTGAAAGTTTCTGTTTACCGAATTTGTTTTCAAAGCTGTCCATGGTCGGTCATGCTTTGTCAAACTTGCTTTCGATTTTCATATATGCTAAACCTTTGTTCGGGATCAAGATTCTAAACAGCAACGAGCAACGCTGACATACGTTTAATTGTGACGATTGCCAATAGTGGATTAAATACGTCGAAATCTGTATTAAAAGGCCCGGGACAAGATGCGCCAGTTACCCCCCGTCCTTCGTGCTCTGCTGGGTGTTGAACTGCGCAATTGTTTTCTGGTGCTTGCAGTATGTCTTCAGGAATTAATATGACGTTGCTGCGTTGCGTTCTCTCTAACTATTGTTGTCGTTTACGAACAGTTACAATCGAACTAGACGTGATAATCCGCGGATCTAGAAACAGTAAGAAGAGAGTTTGACAGATCTGCCGCGTGTCACTCGTGTATATGTTAACTTTGTTGATTAACATGTTAACAAGCACCAACTTACTACTCGATATATGCATTTGAATATGTTCAGTGACCTATATGATTTAACAAGATTGCCATAAAAAACATCATCTATGTGTAGCCCGCCGTTCGGAAATGTTTATCGATTTATTTTATTAAATACCCACGCTGCTAACTTTTACACAATAGATAATTTGTTCAACGAATAATTAATAATCACACATAACGAAATAGTTAATAACCACACATTACCTGATTACAACGAGTGTGATTTGTTTTGATCAGTTACGAGATGGTAACCCGCATCCTGACGAACGGAGGTGATGTCTTGTTGTGATGTTGACCGACGAGCTGCAACGATGGTTCGAGACGGCCCAGGCGGTTCTACAACAGAGCTTTGCTACGGCGGGCAAGGTGCTGCAGTTGTGCTACGAGGCTGTCGAGAGAGTACCGTCTTTGGAAGCCATGTCGGAAGTGGTCTCACTGCTGGTGAAAGCAGTAAACGAGCGGGCGATTTCGCTATTCTACGCCATCGCGAGGTGCTACGAGGTGCTGAAGGCAGCGGTGGAGGTTTTTGCGAGTGTTGTGGAAAGGTTAATCGCGTGGTGCTACGACGCGGCGCTGCGGTGCACCGACCTCGCACTGGCCGTGAAGTGGTGGTGGTCTGACGCTGTCGAGACAGTATCGTGGTGGTGGTCAGGCTTTACGTGGTGGTCGCCAGGTGGCGGAGGGGAACAGGGGCTCTGGGAAGACTAGAAGGTTCTGGGGTTTCGCTCGCGAAGAACTTACGAAGACCGCCAGTCCCACATGTTGTTAGTATGATATGTGATAGTTTCCTGAAATTGTCAACTTAACGACGTCGTAATTGTTTCGACGATTCGTTCAGAAATGCCAAGGAGACGATTTTGTGTCGCCATGATGAATGTAGTGCTGTGATTACGTACCACAAATACCGTAATGGAATAGTTGTTTCTGTGTGTTAATTGTGCGTAGTAACGTGGTGCCACGCACACGAATGGTTGTCCTATTTAGGAAAATATACATAGCAATTAGAGAGTCACATAGAAAGACGTCAAATACACATCCTGTGTAGACATAAAGGTCTACAGGCAAGTTTCGATGCGCCTAACATGCCACAGTTAATTGTTTTTTTAATCGAATCTCTACCTTACTACTGGATTTTACGTAGATATATGCATGTGTAGAAAACCCTGTAGGTTGAAATGGGTACATATTCTTTTCCTTACTTTACCTTACCTTACCTTACTTTCTCCAGCTCACTCTGTCTTTGGCCACCTTTTTGGCTTCAGTCCACGACTTCCACCCCAGTTCTCGTTTCTGTACAGTTTTTCGCCAGGATGTCTTTGTGTGACCTACTTTCCATGTGTCTTCAGGTGTCGACGTTAGAACAGTCAGGCAGTCGCTGTCTTCTTCCACTCTCAGGACGTGTATGATTCAGGTGTCGACGTTAGAGCAATCAGGCAGTCGCTGTCTTCTTCCACTCTCAGGACGTGTCTGATTCAGGTGTCCACGTTAGAGCAGTCTGGCAGTCGCTGTCTTCTTCCACTCTCAGGACGTGTCTGATTCAGGTGTCCACGTTAGAGCAGTCAGGCAGTCGCTGTCTTCTTCCACTCTCAGCACGTGTCTGATTCAGGTGTCCACGTTAGAGCAGTCTGGCAGTGGCTGTCTTCTTCCACTCTCAGCACGTGTCTGATTCAGGTGTCCACGTTAGAGCAGTCTGGCAGTCGCTGTCTTCTTCCACTCTCAGCACGTGTCTGATTCAGGTGTCCACGTAAGAGCAGTCTGGCAGTCGCTGTCTTCTTCCACTCTCAGCACGTGTCTGATTCAGGTGTCCACGTTAGAGCAGTCAGGCAGTCGCTGTCTTCTTCCACTTTCAGCACGTGTCTGATTCAGGTGTCCACGTTAGAGCAGTCTGGCAGTCGCTGTCTTCTTTCACTCTCAGCACGTGTCTGATTCAAGTTCTGTTCTGTGCTGATCTTCCTTGCATCGTTTTTAATTAGAATATCTTCGTTTGACACTACTTATGGCCATCTAGCTTTTATAATTATCCTTGTAATGTTTCTACTAGCAGAACACGTATTTACAGGCAGTAACTAGTACAAGGGCATGCTAGCTATTGTTAACAGCTGTGAAAAGTATTTATGTATCAGGATTTAAAATGATAATATATTAAAATTACTATCCCCACGTGTTGACGTAAATTATAGATTTAATCATTGTAAACGGCAATACTGCCAATAATGTCAGCACTTATTTGTATTAATATTGTTGCGATGTTAGGAAATTTAATGAAAAATCCAAATAGGATTACTATTCACAATTCATATATAGAGTATGTCAACGTCAATTACGTTATTTCATAACAACATTAATCATCGGAGCCTATATCATCGGAGCCTTTTAGCATGATTTGATACCAACATCGGTAACACTCTTTAATTTAATATTAGTTTAATGTAAATAAAAAACTTACATAGTTGAACAATCGTATTTTAGCATATGGACATAATAGAAAAAGTTATGCGCTTTCTACCTGAAAAAATATATTATGCATATATGTTTTTATGGTAGTGGATTTACCGAAATTACTCTGCGAGATCATCAGGATTGCACCAGTGGCGTATTTATTGGGGCCATTGGGCCATGCTCCTTTGGCATAATCTTTTTACTTTTATTATAAAATATGTTGCTCCTCTACATACTAGTATGGTAAACTAATGTATACATGGGTATCTGGCTACACGCATATGTTGATATGTGAGCGAATAATCTTCGCGCAGTAATTGCAGCGTGGCCAAGTGCTTCCCACAGAAGTTGAGAAGGCACTATAATGAACAGGTCTGCCAGGGGGTGAAGTGTAACGCGCTTTGAGCAGTCCCGAGGACAGGATACAGCCTTGTATAGGAACGTAAATGTACATTTAATGGGTGACTACGGTTGCCCCCTTTGATCTCCCCACTGCCCCCTTGCCCCTTGCGAGATCATACATCATAGATACGCCACTCGATTGCACACAATGCTACAATCATTGTGAATTGTTTTATGTTATATAGAAACAACATTGAAAGAATGACAGAATGTGTAAAAAAAAAGCTAGCAGAGCGTGGTTTCGATCCACGGACCTCTGGGTTATGGGCCCAGCACGCTTCCACTGCGCCACTCTGCTTCGGTGCCCACTGCACATCTCCGCCCAGTCGCCACCAGACCAATCGAACCACCCAGCCAGTCGAATGAAAACTACTTCCGCAGCTTACACGGTCTGGTTGCGTCATATCTGACGGCCCTGTTGACTCGCTCCGCTAACGCTTACCTGCTGGATGTGCCACGCGCGTGTCTCTGTAATCAAGGCGACGTAGCTTTCTCGCACGAAGCACCGCGCCTCTGGAACAACCTGCCTCTTGCCATACGTACTCTACATACTGCCACAATAGCTTCAAGAAGCGGCTTAAAACTTTCTTTTAAACCTATCTTTTTATGTTTTTGCTTCAATGAAACGAACATTTTAGCATTCACCTTTAAAGCGAAACAAAAGCCATTGTTTTCGCCCTATGCACCTATAAGAATTAGTAAAACATAACCATTTGGTTAACGCAGCAACTGAAAAGCGTGTCGACAACTCAACGCGTAGCGAAGAAACAGCAAGTCGACGTAATACTGCTGGACTTTTCACCGCAGACTACTACGAAGTGAATTTCGCGAATCGTTGGAAAAATAATCGGGTAAAGTGGGGCAAGACTCCTCTATGCGATAAATGATTACCCCCTCCATCTAGTCATAACGCTCGAAAATAAGAATTTCGAGATAGCCAGATGGAGCCGCATGTAATCATGTCCATCTGATTACAATGTGGTTGCAGCAGAAACAAGACACAGTTGGGACTATATACAATAACCACGAGAAACTGAGGCAAAATATGTCAATGTATACAACAGGCTAATACAATTATCCTACTGCGGTTCAACCAGGCAAACACCTGTAGCGTTACGTACAACATTAGAACAATGCAGCCAAAGTTATTACGGCTTTTCACCATGTTGAGTAATATAATTGAAATATGATACATGTCTTCTACACTACAGGTACTTACTGATCGTGCGCTATGTAGGACTACATGATAAAGTTATGGTACTTGGGCATACGTCAATGGGAACTAAGTCCTATTGCCCCGCATATTTTATTTGTTGTATTATGCAAAAAGCGGCCGCATTTTCACTGGGGTGGGTTAACGCGTGCGTCATCATGGGGATTTAGCATGTTACCGGCAAGTCAAACCCCGAAGTCACACACGATGTCGCCCGAGTGGGTAAGGAATCCTGACCCATCGCCTCAGCTCAGTCCACCGACTGCACCCAGAATCTGTGTGCATACATAATTTCCGTCACAATGAAAAGTACACTTTGCTTCCAGGCGATGTGTGCAACAAACGGTGGCGCCACAGCACGGAGGCTGAATTATCGAAGCCACGAAAATCTCAGTCAAACACAGTTACTCCACCTAGCGGGTTTGGCAGATACTGAGAACTGGCTGCGTATATCAAATGCCGTCTGTGTGTAGTACGAAATTCAAGAACATCTTCAGCGAGTTGAGCAGGGCTGCACACGGAGACAGTATTTACTGTGTACAAAAGATTATATCATGATAATGATAACCTGGTTGGAATCCTCGATGATTATCCAGGTTCCGTGATGTGGCGCCACCGTTTGCCGTCCTCGGTCAACTTTCAATGTCGTCTGCGTCTACTTGGGTAGGCAAAGTCAATCGCCGTACAATGTTTTTCTATCTGGCTGTTGCTACTAGTACGGCGAAGATCTCGCTCGGCCGAAACGTAAGTATTTTCATGAAACGTGAAACCTTATAAAAACACCATAAACAGAGCAATAAACACGTCTTTCGTGTCTGTATGCATTCTTATATGTATATCACTAAAGTTACCTGACAATAACCATGTAAAAGTGTGAAATTATTACCTTTTTGTCAGAACGCATGTGCTTGTCAAGGTTTGTATATAACCGGATGTTGTTGTGAGCGAGATTAGCAAGCGGGATTTCCATATATCTATATAAGGTCACGCTAAGAATTGCCGTCTGCTGGCCATAGAGTTACATCATTAATACTGCCCCTATAAATTACTAACTTACTAACGGGTGTTTTATTTATGTCTGTGCAGCTGGCCCATTCTGGCCTCATTCTACACGAAATCACGTTTGATCATGTGACGCAAAGGCAACATCACGTGCACAGTATGGCGGCTAATTGTGAAATGTTTTCTATGTCACCGATAAAAGTACTCATAAGTAATTATTTGGAGCACATTTCTTCAGTTTCTTGACGCCCAATCGTCGGTTGTATGTCACGGAATACACATGTGAAACGGTTAGTGCGTATCGGTTTTAAGACTTAAGTTATTAGTTCCGTAGCCAAATGGCTACGGAACTGCCAAAACGGCGAGTTAGCAAATGCCCCTCAGGACTTTCGCCCCAGAGACGAAGAGCGGGGCGAACATTTTTGCCTACTACTTGGGACTTTCGAGATTGGCACTTTTTACAGGTAAAACTTCAAACTACTCAGTCGTATCATCATATTTTAAGTCTTTGAATGTCCTACTAATTATAACAAGTAATACACGTTTTAAATTCATGTTTCGTTGTCAATGAGCAGTTAAAAAAAATAAAGCATAGCCAAAAGATATCACGATTTGATTATACTGGTCGGTGGCGGCGTTGTTTTCACCTTACTTAACAGAATATGACGTTTTAAAAACATTTGTAGAAACATTTTGTGCAAGAGATCGATAAATTTACCAAATCACTAACAGCTATTACATCTATTCAATGCAAACAAATTATTAAAACAGTTGTATTGAGTGAAAAACTTATGAATATCGAATGTCCGAACAACATCGCGCGAGTCGAGGATACCGGCGGAATTCGACTTATATTTATGGCAAGCCGTACAGACAATCGTTTTGTTCCAATTATGTCAACCTTTTTATCAACCAGGCTTGACATAGCGCTTTATAAAACACATACACATATATTTGCATTGAATATGTAATGTTAATGTAGTACATTTTTTCTCGTATATTTAACACATTTTAATTATTCCTAGTTTTATGACAAGACTAGCTTGCCATACATCTACCACAAAAAGGGCTATTATTGTCACGTGGCCAAGAACGAGACATGCGTCAGCAGACGCTCAATAATAATGTCTGGTAAGCATGCAAAGTCGGTTTTTTATCAAGGTATGTATATCATAAACGCGTTCCATGTTATATTATATATAAAAATATATTTTGCTCAGACAAGACTCTGTATGGTTATTGTCGTAGACGCTGTGGCGTCTCTAACGCGATATCAAGCAAGATTTTAATGGATCGAAAACTGCACCGGTAACTATACATCTACCACAAAAAGGGCGATTATTGTCATGTGGCCAAAAACGAGACACACATCAGCAGACGCTCAATAATGATGTCTGGTAAGCATGCAGACTCGTTTTTTTTTTATCAAGGTATGAATATCATAAAAGTATTCCTTGTTATATCATATTATTAAAATATATTTTGTTCAGATATTTCTCTGTGTCGTAAATGTCATAAACAGACGCTGTGACGTCTTTAACGCGATATCAAGCAAGATTTCAATGGGTTGAAAAAAGGAATGGCTTGAAAAATGCACCAGTAACTATACGTCATGTAGCTGTATGGTGGCCGTTAATAAATAAACCGCAACAGCATACATACTGAAATATTCGGCACTTTTCTAGAATCCAGGCGCTCCATATAATATAGGTCCACCATACATTATAACATGCAAAACATTATAGTAAGCTTGCATAATGCATACTAACTGCAAAAACAAATTATTATACTAGTCGTCACATTCAACCTACTTAATAGAATATGCCGTTTTCACACAAATCTGTGAACATTTTGTCCAAGAGATCGATATATGAATTCACTAACAGTTATTTCATCACTTCATTGCAAACAAATTATTAGAAAAGTTGTTTTGAGTGGAAAACAAATATTTGAATGTTCCAACCATGTCACGCAAAACGAGGAAACTGGTTAAATTCAACCTATATCTATGGCAAGCCATACTAACAATAAACAAAATTAATGCATAAACGTTACTTGGCCGTTTTTTTATTATGCCATAACTTTACAACTTTTACGACAAATCAGGCTTGCCATAACTCTTCCACATGCTTTTTGAAACACATACGCAAACACTTGTATTGAATATATAATGTAAATTTTTTTCTCAAATATTTTACACATTTCAATTATTCCTACTTTATGACAAAATTGGCTTGCCATACATCTTCCATAAAAGGGCAGTTATTATCACTAAACAACATTCTAACCTCATGATTATATATGCCAATGTCAATGCGTTCACTGCATTCGCCACACAACAACAAATATTCTTTTAATTAAAACATCGTTTTTGTAGCTTTGTGGTTCAAATAGCAATGCAAATTGCATAAGCATCTTCTGCACTGCAATGAGTGTTAGCGTCTTCTGTTATAGCTCACTGTGGAATACATCTATAAACATCACAAACACAACAATAGAGTAACAAACTGCAGTTTACTTCTTTATGAATTGACAGAGCTAATTATTTCGCTACATCAACACAAATCAAACGCGTCTGCCACAGTGACTGTCATCTTATCGATCACTGCAAAAGACAACAGTGTAAATGCTAACTAATGTGGATTTATTACGAAACATCATTATAATATTAATATTATCATCAATAATATAATAGTTACACGAAATATATTTATAATATTATACATATTACAAACGCGGCAAACGACCAGGCACACAGGACCCCAGAATGCAGGGCCACAAAACCGACATACACTAACAACATCTCCGCTTTCTTATACATAACTACAATCAGTGGCCACCAGATTAGTCCACTCCTGGCCGACCTAATTTGCATTGACGGTATCCATGGCAACACCCGAAACATAGATTGAGCTTACTACTGGCTATAAAAGACGGGAAGAATACAGAAGCCGTTGAGATGCAAGTCCCAGGTCCAACATGTCACCTGGGATAGCTTCACCAAGAGGAGTTTAAAGTCTCTTGGTCTTGTGGCTTGCTGGCCAACCTTCTCCGAGTGACCACAAGTGGACAGGGAGTCGGCGAGCCAAAGTGACCACAAGCAGAGGCAACGAGAGTGCATTCTGTCCGTCGACATCTACAAGTGAATGCTCGATCTGAGCAAGAGAAGAAGAACTGTGTCTGAGTTTGTCATTCGTCACTTCCAAGTGGCCATTGTATACTGCCACCGTTGCCTTGGTACTGCCTGGCGAGCACTCACGGAGGACATTGCACACCGACTGGTTGTCGAGGTTCGTTTGAGCCAGTGAACCCGTACTGCTGTCATTTCCGTAGGTGAGCCAAGTTTGCGAAAGGGAAGTGGGACGATGCGGGTGAATCCAGACTTGTCAACAGCTATAACTCTTTGGGTTCAAATCGTTTTGTTCCGACAACAGACAACCTCCGGGCTTTCGCCAGAGAAAACCTAACCACTTAACACATCAGAACCGAAAAGCAATCAGACTCGATGTCTGCCACAAGACTTCTAGTGCCACCTAGGTGGTTGCCGTGATAACAGCGAGAAGATGAGACAGATACCCAAAGACTTGTGTGACAGCGTGTGGCTGTCGGGAAGACCCGATATACAAGCCCCAGATCCATCATGTCACCTGGGGAGACCGTCACCAACAGCAGCTGAGTGCGGCAACTGGAGCATATCGGGAACTTCGCCGATGCAACCATGACAGGTGTTTTAGAAAGCAACTAATGTAGCGATGCAGGCTAAAATCGAAGCGATAACAAGTCCAGTCTGCCATAGCAAGCAGGCAGACATGGAAGTGTATAGCAGAGTCGACAGTGGCAGAGGCCGAGATGCAAACCTTGGGTCCATCGTGTCACCCAAGGAGATCAGATATGAGCTGACTACTGATGCACCCCGGCATTCTGTGTCGGCCTCTGTAACCCCGGACTGCAGCCACGCGAGCGAGGAGACAGGCTATGGGGCGTGTCTGTGGGGTCGGTGCAAACCCAGGGTCCAGCGTGTCACCCTGGGAGATCCGTGTTGGACGCCGATGCAACCGACCCTGGAGATCAATTACCCAGCGCCGTGCCAGCTTCCTGCACGGCTGCCCCGAAATCTCCCAAGGGAGACGTCAGGAAGGGGCGAATAAAACCAGGGACACCATTGCACAGAGGTGGTATTATCAAGGGTAAAACCCCTCATGCATAATGGTGGACTGCCCTGTTAAAGACGGTGGTAACACAGAACATACACGAGCCATCCTTCCTACGTCGCAGTGCTGAACGCACTGTGCATTGACTAGATAGCATGTGCCCGTGTTGGGGACGTATGTGCCCATGTCGGGGACGCGTGTACCCATATCGAAGGCGATAGGGAGAGATGCACTTGGGAAGTAGCCGCCAAGATGTGCTGTCTCAGCATGCAGTCCGCAGGTCCAACATGTCACCTGCACTGACCACGGGGTGGACACCCTGAATGTCCACGCTTGCGTGTCATGGCAGCACACTGTTGAGCAACATCTTGGGCAGCCCGTATAGCTACATCGCAGGGTGGACTGTCCGGTGTCCACACAAAGTGGCTGACATTGAGCAGGTTCCAGCTCCAGCGTGTCAGCTAGAAAGGCGCATGTGACAAGACAGGACTGTCCAGCTCCAACGTGTCAACTGGACATGTCCTGACCATGTCACAGCGCAACTGATGCATCAATGTCCGTCTTTGTGGGGTCGGGCCGGGCAGCTCCACGTGCGACATCTGCTCTGTTGATAGTCTGTCGATAGGAAGACCGAATGGCAACCAACATTGACAGCGCAGACGGATTTCAGAAATGGCAACCCCGATGAGATAAAGTTCACTGGGTCACTCAAATCTGCATCGTCACACTGATTGAAATACGGAAATTAAGCAAGATAAAACACAGCATCTCTGACAAGATCCCTGCAGGCGTTGCGACGCAAAAAGGGGGCTCTTAGAGTGAATAACATCGTCAACAAAGTTGTATAATAAAGAGTGAACATCTACGAAACGTTTAAAGTGTATACAAAACGCAAGTCGTAGTGCTTAGCAGCGTAAAAATATACAAGTTCAACAAGTATGCAAAAGGGGTTTCGCACTTCATAAATCCAACTGTACAACATGTTTATATATGTATATTTATATAAATGACATTCATTACTTAGTTACCTATATAAACTAATATTTACAAGACACACCACTTTCCCTGTTTTACACTTTCTGAGCTTGATAATCTTTGTACAAATGTATAGGGACACAGAGTGACTGGAAATTGTTGTGTGAGCAGGGATTTCATAAACTAAAGTTTCTGTTTCACTAATAACTATGATAGATGAAAATAAAATATTTGTTATGAATGGTGCAAAAAACATGAGTCACAAATGGTTTCTCATCTTTGATCCAAAATTTAGCACTCTTAATAGTTATGTAAAGAATAACTGTAACCAGGCATACAAAGTGACCTATCATGCTCATAATCTTCCACAATCTATGACATTGCAAAAAGTTCCTTTCAAACGCACTACCCAACGTCGGTCCTTCCAAATATACATCGTTGCCCACAGACTGGGCAAACTACAAAGTACTGTGTGCGGCATCAAGTGAGCAGGAAAAGCCACTGATGATTACTCACCCCACCCTCCCACCCACCCGCCCCTGAAGAATATAAAAGTGCTATCAAAAATAAGAAACAATGCAGTATGTACAAGTCGTCACGACTTTCCTCATGATGTATACCAACAATAAATAGGAGACAACAACAGACATCAGATCATAAGAACACGCTTGAGACAAGCGGCCATTAAAAGTGAAGCGTGCATGGATGTTTCGATTGTGTTGCCATGGATACGAGCCTACAAGGGGCAGCCAGGGTGGTTTGGGGGCGCCACTAGTCTTGAGCACCAGATAACCAACATATGGCAGTAAGCTACAGTTGAGTCAGTCGTGTGGTCGTGTCACTGGGGTGTCACTTTGTGTTGGGCATCATGCCTGCCTGACGCTGCACTCATTCACTTTAATCATATGACACATCGTCGTTGCGAAATGAAAACGCTGACAAAACCATCAAACAACAACAGTATAGGTACAGCAAACACAATTACTCTAAGCGCACATCGAAACACCATATGGGCCAACGCAGGATTTCGTGTTCTACCTCTGCGGTGTAGATGGCTAGCAGCAAAAACGAGGTCGTTTCGAAATGTACTGCCGTGGTTCAATATCAGCGTAAGAACGCATAATTTCCGTCTGTCCGGAAAAAAACGAAAGCAAGCAATTACAAGAGAGGGGTCGCTACTAGTCTCATCTACAAATTTCTTTGTGGAGACTATCTCGAAAACCGCGGGAGGCAGAACAACAAACCTCCCAGCATTCATAGCGCCACACGGCCAGCAACCGCAGTGCGAGAATCTAGTGAACTACACAGCTAAAATACATCTATACACATGTATACTTGATGTATGCGGATCACTGCAGCTATATACAAAGCTATTTGTTAAGAAAACATGCCACTTTCTGGTGGGGACATGGTCAACCACGATCGCGGTCAAGCAGTGTCCACTCAGTGATATAGCATTACATCACGTGGCGCCATCTGAAACGATGGAACATACTGAAATGCATGACAATTTCCGTCAGTCAAAACTGCCAGCAAGAGGCATTCACACACAATTGACAACTATGGCATCACATATTACTGCGATCTACAGCCACCAGAAACAAATGTCATACAGGCGCTGTTGCACCCGTAACTAGCACGAAATTGTTTTAACAAATTCAATATTTTCAATACTCCTGCAAATCAATCAAATATCTGTGACTGTTACACGAGGTGCAGATGATTCTGTTTCCTCTTATTAACACATTCAAATCAAATGTCAACCAGCCTCATTGGCAGCACTTAAACAGGTCAGTTCTCATTGGTAGGATGCGATTCTGGACCTGCCGTTTTCTTAAAACACAACATTGAGTCGACTTTTCTGTAACAATTATACGTGCGTGTGCAATAGGGGCTTACAAAAAACTTCTTCAAATTTTTCCAGTTATGATGGACATTTCTCTTTTATCCCTAATGATATCTCTCACACAGATATGTCTCATCTTCTTCACACAGTCCAGAAAAGCAAGCAGAACCAGGATATTTTACCAATGGTCTGAATTAATGCCTACAACAATTATTCTTCCTCTGGCAGTTTTCACTTTCAATCACACCTCAGTAAATAAACAGCCTAAATAATGATCAATGTGTCAACCAACAAAACAAAAGTGCTGCTTTCACTTTGAAAGACACCTTAGTAAGTGCTAAGCCAAGCACATGGCAACAGACAAAATGAAAGTGCCACTTTCATTTCGAGAGTTGCTCCTGTACACAAACAGCCAACTGCACAGTAAAAGCAATGCTTTCACTTTACAATTCCACCGAGCACTACATGACTGACAAAGTGAAAGCAGCCGTAACAAAGGGTGGGACTGACTACAAAGACATAATGTACATATTGCACTGGCTCCTCCATTGAACTGGTAGCTGTGTGCCGGATGGTGCAGCCATCCCAGCAGCGCTGGAACAAACCTGGCAGTCCTACTGTCTCTCTCTACCAACAGTGGCCGCAGACACAGCGAATCTGCAGCGAACCAAATAACGCAGATGAACCCGTGGCAAAGACACGTGTCGCTCTGTCCTACGTCCAAGTGGAGGGTGCGTGACAAGTGACTAATATCGAGTGACTACGTTGTCCCTGATTACTCTCACTGTTGGCGAGTGTCAAAGCTACTTGGACAGTTTGCTGATGACCCGGATTAATGCACCGTTCTCCTCCTTCAATCGCTGGTTGTCGGCCTTCAAATTCTCCATCGCCTGTAAACACACAATCACGTTGTTGTCAGTCTCACTTGTACGTATCAGTTGAGGAGTGACACAGGATGGTTGCAGTAGTGTGCTATACAACATGATTGGTCAATTTTATATTGCTCTTAGATTAAGCCTGTTGGCTAAATGCAACTCTGATGTTGTTTGTGGGGATACCTGAGGCACATTCTTGAGAAGAAATATTTCAACCAATGTATTATAACGCAGCAAGAGCTGTTTTGAGAAAATGTACTGTAATAGTCAATAAATGTCACTAAATAGAAGTAGACAAATTACAAACATTTTATATAAACTGTCCAGTAGTTTGTACTGGTGGTGGTGAAAAAAACAAGCAGCCACTTCCACTCTCACTGCCAGAAAAACACAAACGTAACAAAAAGAGTGCAGACTCAAAATTAGGCACACGGAAACACCATGCGTAGTTCACCGCAACGAATGCTCATGCACAACCAACGCAATCGTCAGCAGCAAGAGATTGCGAGAGCAAAAACATATCTGTGTATACATCATGCTTTCTCGCTATGAGTCGGTAGAAAGTGTACACAAACTGAAGGACATAGGCCTTGTGCAAATATCCGAAGAATTGGGCAATAATGAGCATCTTGTATTGGACAATGACAAACAATTGGCCATACCTTAGCTATTACACGAAGGAGTTATCCTTGTAAAACAAAGAGGCTTATGTTGTTTCTATTGTGTTTTATCCTAAAGGCTCATATTACTGAGAAGATGAACAGAAATCAGAGTTCATGCTTTGTCAAACAGGTTGTCCCAAAAGCATCTTAGACATACAATAATGTAGATATTCAGGTTTTATGAATTTGTGGTATTTTGTCCTGCCTTTGATTGCAATAAATGGTTGAGTGATTATTCTAGAAAAGAATTTGCATAATTTGGTCTAAGTTTGCACAGCAACGCAATGTGGACTGTAAAAACAGCAGAACATAATCACCCATCCAAGTAGCCCTATTAATGTTTTCCCGCCAGCAGCAAATGCAAACCCAACAAAATACAGAAACTCCACCAAGCTTTGGAGACATACATGGATACCTTTGCCATTAAATGTATTGGCTGCGAACGCAAGGCAGCTGTTCTCTAGCCATACGAAGAACGCACACTGATGCAGCAATGGCCACGAGCACAATAAGTGCGCCACCGTGCACACAGAGGAACGCATGCAGCACGCACTGAAGAAGACTCCCGGAGGTACTCAGCCATGCAGGACGAAGTCAATAGCTCAAAAGGTCAGATGTCAGTGCATGACAAAGAGGCTACAACGTTACGTACGATTAAGTCGTCGGTTTCTTAAGTTTAGCAATCACCCGAGTCAATGCCCTGTTTTCCTCTTTTAACCTGGCATTGTCTGCCTTTACTCTGTCCATAAGCTGGAAAGAAGAGCAGCAGTAGGCTGAAATCTGTATTGTCAATCTGTAGCCACGTGTCCAGTCACATGACATCAACACCCTTGAACTGAGCAGGTCAGAAGCATCCCCAGGACTGACCACTACACGGTCATTAATGTAACTTTCAAGGCACAAATATTCTGGATGAAATTGGATTTTAAAACTCCCTCCTCAATTCATTGTGAATAGTTTCAGTACTATGTGCAGTCAGTTTAATAAAAGTGTGCATATTTTTGTTAAAATCATTGACAGAATCGACTTTCAATGTTAGATCAGGTAATTTGCCTTATGTCATAGTATAAAGAACCATACAACTACTGTTTTTTTTGCTGAATTTTGACCAGATCCGGTTAAAACTTATTTTGACTGGATCTGGTCAAAAATAATTTTTTAGTTTGACTAAATAACACATTTGCACAAACGGAATAGAATGTTGTAGTGTACACTAGGTGTTTTTGGTTTGTTAAAAAAAAAAATTTTAAAACTGAATTGAGGAAGGACCTTTAAAAAAATTCTAATTTAAAAAATATGGATCTGGTGTGAAAATATCTACATGACTGGCTTAATAAAAGTTCCAACTCCTTTAGTGCAGCAATGCTGCCCACTGCTGTGGGGCTCACCACCAAAACATCACTTGCTCACCAACTAGTTTTTGTATCACTGACATTATATTTAATTTTTCATCACCCAACTGCGTGCCAATCAGTCTGGCTTTGTGTAAACAGACCGACCAACTGATTAGACTTCCAGGGCCCAGCAATAACAGACACAACCAACCAAGTACACGTAATGTGGAAGTTCTTACTGTGCATAGTATACCACCATCATGAACAACATTTGTAAGCACCACGAGTTGTACATTTGTCTAGATCAGTACTCATGCCCGATTTCATTAAACCCTACTTGATTACACTAATTGTGAGTTTAAAATGTTCAAGTTACGTAAAGCTGTAGTTTCACAACAATACACACAATATGCCAAGGTTATCATTCAATAAGTATTATTCCCAATGTTATTGTAATCACGATCACAGTTAATCATTAATCTAATCCTACACAGTAAATCCAATCTAATGCATTAATATTAAACATAAATGTTAATGTAATCTAACTTTAATCATTAGAACAAAAACCTAATGAAATTTATCTGTGTTTGACATTAATCACCCCATGCCTAATGGGGACCACCAACTGTGCCAACGTAACATAACCCTCTGGCTGTGGGTAGTCCAATGTGACTGTATCTATATAATTTTTGTAATGATTGTATTGAAAGCAGGATTATCTACAATCTGACAGTATTTACATATGCAAGATCTGCTAACTGTGCAGCATTTTATGTAAAAAAAAAACTTGAAAACATAGACAAATGCTATTGGAAGACAATTTTGAAATAATCATTTGCACAGATAACCTCAATTTGGCACTATTGTCAAGAAAGAAGCAGATTGGCAGATACAAAACATATAGTGACACCTCATATTTTGTTTCTACATCAGCTTAGCCTAATTTGAGAACATGTTTGGTGAAACTAGTTTACTCAAAGAAGGAACAAAACCTGCCAGTTAGTAACTAACTGCCTGTGCCAAATGTTTAGAGTCACATTTGAACATTGTCAAATCATGGTTTTTCAACTGAACACTGATAAATTGCACACATAACTGTCCCTATGGGGCAGGACATTGCTTTGCAAGAAGGGCATCAAAATGTGCACATGTAAAGTAGCGTTGATAAGAACAGGTGCACCCTGGGATATGCACAAACTTAAATAATGACCACAGTAAAATGCATATTACATGTATATAAAACAAATGGAGCAATAACTTGAAATAGTGTGAAAATACTAATTTCATCCCATATGCATTTATAAGCAAAACACAACAACAACAAATTAAAATGTTATATGAATAATAATTAATTCCTTAAAAGTACAAATCAAATGAAAATCCACCATTATGTCTAGACAGGTAATATGCGGGTTGTGCTAAATGGAACTAAATTTAAAAGATAACTGAATTTGAATGAGACAAAAATGCAGTAGAAATAATGATAACGAGTGAGTAAAAGCCACAAGTGCTACCGACATATAAGACAAGCAGCAATAGTTTCCATTCTCTGAAAACAAATCTTCTTTTCTCCACTATGCGCCCTGTTTCATAGGCAGGTGATGAAGCCAGCGGGGTGGGGGACTGAAGCAAATTAGAGAGACAGAATGAGAGAAATTGAAGTGGCCCCAGATCTTACCTTGAGTTCTTCTTCCAGTTCAGATATCTTTCTTTCTAATGCACGCTTTTCCTATGGACATGAAAATAATAAATAAACAAAGAATCTATTTATTAAATGGAAGATCTTAATTATCTAGAAACCCAAACAATGACCTTAAACAATCCAACATTTTTCTGGGCCAAATTGGATATCCCAAATTTAAACTATTTCTTTGGTGTAATAACAATTTACAGCAATAGTTATACAGTTCACTGAGTTCAGACCCTAGCCTTTAGCACAGTGCTCTACCCAATACATTACCATCAACAACTCAACGCTACATCACTAAGCATCAGTAATCTGAAATTGTGTCACTGTGACAAAATACAACTTGAGTATGCCTGGTACCATTTAATGTAAAAAAGTAAAGTTATCCCCCAGGCATTACGCCTTAGGAAGCCATGAAGGCTTATATGGCCAGTGCTTAAACCTGGTTTCTGTAGTGCGAAGCAACTTAGAGTGCAGTTATACTGACTCTCCTGGACGGGACACTAGTCCATCGCAGGTACCTTCCAAACAGTGTTTGTACTCATTTGCAGCTGAGTAGACTGAGGCAAAGTAGGGTAAACGAAATTGCCTAAGCTTCGAAAACGAACCGTGCCTAGTGTGGGTCTTGAACTCACAACCTCGAATTTAGAGTCCAACACCTTAACCACTAGGCCACGGCTGCCCCCACAACATTTAGTGTAATGACTATTAAATATTTTTTATGGATTATAATGTCCTTTTCTCCATAATTATTGAGTGAAGAATGAAGGTTCTAGAGTTGTGAACATCAAGTAGAAATAATACAATAATAATGAAATTAAGCAGTTATTTAAAATGGTTTATTTTAAATATTAGGACATAATTATACTATTAACTGAGTGAATACCAGACATGTAACTGATGTACAGTGGTCTTGTAAGGCCCCTCTCACTGGAGACAGTCTTTCCATACAGCATATAAGGCTTTCCCATGATAATTCCGTCTCATGAGAGCCAACTCTCTTCTATGGCCACATTCTCTTTGAGGAAAGAGTGGACTTATTAGAAGAGGACTACTGTATGTCCAACAAAGTGATGTAGCACTGACCCTCTTCTCCAGTGTCATGTCTAATGACCGTGACGTCTCGTTGCGTGTACTGCCATTTGTGACTTCCTGTTGCACCTTCTGCAGGTCTTTTTGTAGTCGCTCATTCTCACCCTTCATGTGCTCGTACAACTACAACACGCACACACAGTGACTATCTTCATGTCATCAGATGGTCATGTTCATACAATGATGACTACTTTTGTGTCATCATACGATCATGTCTATACAATTATGACTACCTTTGTGTCATCATACGGTCATGTCTATACAATGATGACTACCTTTGTGTCATCAGACGGTCATGTTCATGCAATGATGACTACCTTGGTGTCATCAGATGGTCATGTTCATACAACGATGGCTACCTTTGTGTCATCAGATGGTCATGTTCATACAATGATGACTACCGTTGTTTCATCATATGATCATGTTCACACATTATGAGACCATGACTACCTTTGTGTCATTAGATAATTATATTCATACAAGAATGCAGACTACCTTTTGTCATCAGATGTACGCAGACATTGCCTACTGTTGTCACATTGTAGTTGTATGCTCTATGGCATATTTGTGGGATTGTTAATAATGATCAGCTAACGCAGTCACGAATACAATTAAACCCAGGGGATGTCCCAACTCAACAAAAACACAAATGGCTTGATCCTGTAATTACATAACTACCCCATTACCATAATCACCATAGTCTCCGTCACAATTATCAATAAATGGATGACATAATAACCAAGTTTTTTTTGTAAAAAAAGTACCCAAAGGCAAGATTTTTTAGTTAATGTGGTTTTTTACGTGAATCACACTATCATTTAGTTTACATAGCTGAATATATATGAGACACAGTGATAAATTTACATAAATGACATACATACGGTAATATCTGATATAGTTCTAGTAAAACTATTGGCAAAAGAAACGACAATGAGCATCATCATAAGTTAAGCAATAATACAGTTAGTTAGGGTGTGTTCACCTACCTTTTTGTAGTCAACCTCCTTGTCTTGAGACACAGACGTGGGTGTGTGTGAACGACTGTACGTACTGCCCGAATATGATGAAGGTCGGTCTGACCTTGACAGGTAGCGTGACGAGTCATAAAGTGAGGAAGATGAACCGAGAGTATCGGAGTACCGCGAAGAGGTGCCATAGCGTGAACTAGTCTGTACGAACAAAACACATTAAATTATTATAATTCTTCATTTAACTAGAATTACCGGATCATATCAGTTCCATACAACAGCCACAACTGGGTGTGGTCTGCTGAATATGCATATACCATTCCAACATAAAGTGGTATTGCTTGCATTGTTAGTACCATGAATCACATGTTGATTTATTTGGACTAGATTTGTACATGGAAACAAACAAAACGATTAAATAGCCCAAAGTAAATTGACAAAAACAGTGAAATAAAAATGTGGAAATATGACTGTTGTTCATATAATGTAAAAAATAATATTTAAATGGGGGAGAACCCAAAAACCAATAAAGTTGCTATCTTGGCATTCACTCAACAAAATTCAGGAACATATTGTTTTCCAACCAATTTGTATTGCTGTACTTCATCCAGCTGCAGTTAGCAGAACTGATGCTTCTGCAGTCGCGCATGAGAGATAGAACCCACAGCAGTTTACACATTTACCCCGTGTGGGATCTTTTACTTCCCCTGGCATAGACACCAGGTAGAAGGGACCTACAGCTTTTAGTGTCTCTTCCAAAATACACAGACAGAGTAGTGTGAATGAAGTTGCCTAAGCTTTGAAACTGCAGCAGGTGGACAATGCCCCAAAGTTGCATTACTTACATAGGCATATAGTACTACTGGGATAATATTATATATATATATATATATATATATATATATATATATATATATATATATATATATATATATATATATATATATGAAATGTCATGTTAAACAAGGCAGTTTGTACCAGATACAACAACATTATGGTTATAGATAACACATGTTACCTGGATGAAATGACGTACAACCTAGCACAAACCACTGCGGCCCATAACAGTTTGGCATTATGTTGAAAATGTCAGATTACTTAAATTGCTTTTACAAAAACTAAAAGTTTTGATATGTTCTAAGTGTTCTTGGTTACTGATGTCTAAATAAATAATGCAACCAGTCTTCAGAGTGACTGCGTTCTCATAGTTCACATGAACTCACTACAGAACCTAGACAACCACTGAAAGGTTATGATTGCGCACATTCTCAGTTCGTAACTGGTTGCTATTCAGAACAAAAATCTTCCATTATATAGGATGGGAAGGTTAAAAAGGTTTTCAGGAATGGCTGAAACAGCCAGCGTACTGCACACAGACAGCGTACTGCACACACACAGGGTCTCTTCTACAAACTGTGTGCACCAGTACTTAGGATAACTAGTGCACTGGCTCAGTGTAAGGAGTGTTTAGACCAGGAGTTACTGGGTACAACCCAGATGCCTTGGCCCTTCCTGCGCTACAATAAACACTGGGTGCAAGGCGCTCATCAACATAAAGAATAACAGAAGGAATTGAGAAGTGTGCATCTTTCTCTATATGAAAACCTGTGCGACACTTACACCTAGTTATATTTATTACAGATGTAGACGCATGCCATTGCCTTAGCACCTTGGCCTGTTCTAATTGTGTTAATGCCAGCAGTTTGACAGGTATCTGATAAGAGCAAGTTACATATAAATGAAACATGCTTGGACTCTCAGCCAATGTCTTCCTTGTCCACTTGCCATCTGGTTCTTATCACTCTAGGTGGCAATCTTGTTCAGATGCCAAAGCACTTTCACAGGTAGAATTGTCTGCCTGCAGTGATTCACAGGCAAGGAACACTCCTGTAATGTTCTCTCAGTCACCAGTACACTTACAAACATATTATCATAAACTAATCCAATATATAAACACTGAATGGAATTTATTTGATTATATATAATATATATATATATGTGGGGCACGGCAGATCAGCAATTAGAGCGATGGAATGTCGATCATGAGGACCCGGGTTTGAGTCCACCTACTGGCATGGCATGTCAACCCACTTTGCCTGTGTCTTTCGGAAGAGACATTAAAAGCCATTGTTCCTTCTACCTGACGTCTATGCCAGTGGAAGTAAAAGATCATACACACTGAAATTTAAAAAACCTGTTGTGGACTTGGATAGCCAATGGTATCACTACAGGCACAGCATCACCTGCTGCCAAAAGACTTGCTCTGATATGGGGTAAAAGCCATGTGCCTTATCTAGTAGTTTCACGAAATGGAAAACTATTCATTGGTTTTCAGAACAATCAGAAACCCTGCTGGTTATCAAACCATCATTAAACAAGGTTTAGAAGTATAAATGTTTACAAAGTGGATAAAACCAATGCCTCTAGACATGCAACTTCCACAAGTGACGCACTGACAGACACTGTTTTACAGAATAAAATTGATAGCCTGAAGCAACATACGCTCGGTTATTCATATGACTCATATTCTGTCTATATTACAGCGAATATGACTAACATAACTGCCAGTGTGCCTCCAAACTTGGAAATTTTGCTTCCACAAAATCACTGTACTGTCTGCTAACACAAGACATAACCAGAACTTTCTGGAGCATTCCCACACATTCCTCTGGCTATTTCACATAGGTCATTAGCCAAGGTTCCAGTGTCACACTGGAGATGTGCAAGGTCTTGTATCATGTGTTGCAACTTTATTGCACACTATCTAACAGGCAGCATGCTACCTAATCAGTTATTCTAGTGCATCACCATGTTTGGCTGATAGGATAATCTCTGGTTTTCCAGGGAGTGCATCACAACAGAGCAGCATTTGTCATTACAGTAGCTCAACCAAGGGTCTGTTTCAAAATTAGGAATCCACACCATTTGTGATAGTCGCCAATTTATAAACCTGGTAGGGTGGACTCTTGCTATAAGAAAAATGTTGAGACTTGGTTAAATTCTTCCATATATCCTACGTTCCTTATATTCATGGGTGTACATAAAACATTGCTGGTCAGAATGGAGATTTCAAAGTTGTTCTTTTTAAGAGGTTGTTCCTTGCACTAGGAGTCATTATAGTGAGAAGACATTGCACTCATACATTAAGTGTGATCATGCAAAACAATCTATCATATTTGTGAACTGGGTATTATTTCTAATTATTGTCATTATTATGTTTTATATACATATTGCCAACAACTTATGCAGGCTACAGACACCAATACGTGCAATGTGACTCATTAAATGAAACGTAACTTACACACAGTTGTGAAGAGATTTGTCAGACTTTAAATATATTATATTTCACAGTAAATTTTACCTATTTTATTTGCTGTCTAATGAAGACAGTTGCAAACTGCCAGAAAAAGGGAGGGAAAAAGGTCAAATTGACCGTGAAACACGAGAAAATATTGATGTATGTCATACATAGCTTGCGAAATGTTCGCCATAAACCGAAACCGTCCTGTCATTAGGCACAACTGTCATGTCTGATTTGTTGTTATAAGGGCAGTAATAGCATTTTGACAGATACTGACTTTGTGCATCCAAAACAAACATTATCCATGCACAGATGGACAACTAGGCAAGACCCACTTACAAGGTTAACTTTGGCTTCTTCTCATGTACACCCTATATACACCAGCATACACGTGTTCCCACACTCCACCCACACATACGCACTTGGGTGTATATTTAACGTGTACATTGACGCAGATCGCTGTACTCCCAACCAGGTGTACTCAATCATATCAGCGTACTGGAGGCTATCTTTAGATGGCAACTATTTCGTAGTGACCCCATCTGTCTGAGACTGGAACCCAGATGCCGAGATGCTAGTCTCTGTTTCACTTTTATCATAAGCCGCACACACCTGCCACTCTCTCATGTCTGTGTGTTGTTTATACACTGGTCTATCCCCATTCCAGTCACTCAGTCAAGGGCATAATACACTGTTAGAATTCTAAGGTTACACATCTGAACTGTAAATATTTAATGTCATTGGTGTGGTTGTATTGACTGGTTCTATACACACTGGTCTGGCTTCATGCAACAAAATACTAGACCTTTTTCTAACAGAACATAGTGTTAGAAGTCAGTACAGTCTGCACTCTGATTTGTTTACATGTATTTATTACAATAACTGTTGCTAACAAACAATACAATTAAATATAACACAACAGTAATTTGATGATCAATATAGATGTATGATAATGAAAAATTTGATTTTGAAGTAAAATAATTAGCTGTTTTACTTTTGTGTAACGTTGGTTATACACAGGAATTATTCTTTGGCTGAGGGCAAATTTACAACATTCTATTTTGAAATAACTGAACTAAGAAATTAAGAAATTGTTGTGGTTGGATGGCCTGGTTAGGTCATAGGTAATCCCCCTCCCCCCTAACAAGATCCAGTTAATCATTGATCATGCTGAGTGAACTGTAACAAGCCTAACCTAACCTAATTCTAACAGCAGGGAGGTGTTGACCCACCCCTCCACGATGCCACACCACAGCCATGACCACAGCCCACCCACCACCTTGTAAAAGACAATGCATTTTTAATGTCACATTCCAGGAACATTGCAACACTACCTATGTTGTAAATAACATAAATGACATATCTAAGTAATTGTTGGCACCACTTAACTTGGCAGCACACAATATCTAATCAGGCAGTGGTTTGGGCCTGTCAGTTTGCTGTGTATATATCACTGATCCATGACTCAGCCCCTCAAATGGACCATTAGAAACGTCATTCAATACTTGAGTGGTGATTGCTTGAGAGTTATTATCAGTTATCTAACTGCTGGAGTGTTATTATCAGTTATCTAATGACACATCCAAATGTTCAATCTAAATAAACAATGCACTTAGTGTAGATAATAGTGAGTCAATTATGTAGTTTATGGTAAATTAATAGATAAGCTACAGCCAAAATTAGCCTTCCTGACTACATTAAACAGTGTCTCCACTAGTTTTATTACCCTAATTATTGTAATGCAATTGAACTAGCTTCCTAATTCTAACTGATT
The DNA here is from genome assembly GCA_033239005.1 of Lamellibrachia satsuma. NCBI lineage: Eukaryota > Metazoa > Annelida > Polychaeta > Sabellida > Siboglinidae > Lamellibrachia > Lamellibrachia satsuma. Next base: position 951,453 of record BSQZ01000002.1, on the reverse strand, counting down.
AATTGATCAGTTCCACATTGGAACACAACTCAACTTTAGCGGAGGTGCCTGAGTAAATGCATGATTTCTCACAATTTACCATTGGTAATAAAGGTACCAGGTAAGTTTGTATATACCTGTAGCGTGGTATCTTGTCATTCTTTAGATTTCACCCCCGACAGACCTGTTCGTGTCAACACCAGCTAAACTTCTCTATCCACCAGTGTCTATAGACAGGTACTCTCTTATGCAACTGAGTTAACTGTGTTGGTTTTAGTTAATTGCCGTGGCAGATTGTTCCAGTCATTGTGGATATCCAGAAGGTATTTATGAAAATAACTTCTGGGAGTTGATATTTGTAGTCCACTAGGCTTGCTGTCAAGTAGATCATATGGTCACCCACACAGTAGCATTGTGTCAAGGCCATGCAGACAAGGACCTTATGTTTGTTTCATCATAGGATTGAGAATTAGAGTCAACAGAGATTTGTGTTGCATGCCTTTAACCTGATCAAGGGCTACTGTCTCCATAAACTGGAGCACAACCATCTATGACACGTCTACGTTCTGTGAAATCTTACAAGAACAGCAACCATCCATAGAATTGTACAACTCCACATGGTGAGCTGGCAGTAACACGAGTCCGACTGTTTCATGCAAATTTCCACCAGACACCGCAGTCTTCAGTGGAATGTCTGTCGAGTCAGCTGCCTAGAATACTGCTGCAGATTCCAGGTCTAGTTCCTGGCAGATTCAATGTACACCCGTGCCCTCCATACGAGTCCGTCTGTCAGGCCGGCTGTCAGCTACCCTATGCTCCCTAAGGCAGCTGTTATAATGGGGAACATACGGCAGCCTGTCTCCCTCCCTGTCGGTATCCCACTGCTGGGGAAATGCGAGGAATTCTACTATGGTTGTCGTGGCAACCGACGGAAAAACGTCCCCAGCTCTCCATTGACCGTGTTCGTGGTGCTTCGTAGTACCATGCTAACTTACAGCAGCAACAAGTTTATACACCCGGGCAATAAAGAATGTCTATCAGATCATATATCTACACATGGTAATGTTCTCTATCCATCGTAAATGTCTGGGTTTGATAGAGAAATGTACCTAAATCAACCCGAGGTGAGCTAAACAAGAAATATCCACCCTGTTCTCTACCTAATGGCATCAACAAGACACGTGCAAAATTACACGTAATAAAAATCTACTTGCACGGAGGGATGAAAAAAGAGATTCACTCATGAGTCATCTACATACAGCCTGTATGCCTACCCTGTGAATCAGGCCCAGGGTAAACTAAGACTTTTATTACGGTCACTACCGAAGTCTCCAGTAACGCTGGTGTCTCAAGATTGGTTCAGCGTTCTCTCATACAAAGATGGTGCTTACAAAATAGCAATGTGTTAATAATACCTGTGTGAATGAAATAGAAAGTTTATTATCACTTGTTATCTACAGAGTTGATCTAATCTATTTCGTTGTACAACTAACCTCTATATTGTAAAATAATAAAACCAGACCAGGTGCTGCTGTGTATTTAAATGTTTGTACTTAATATCTATCATACATTGTACTGCTACCCTTGATTTCTAGTTAATGAAGGAGATCAGCAGTCAGTATATCATCTACTACAATAGATGATATACAGTCGAACCTCACTATTAAGGTCACCCAAGGGACTGGGCCAAAGTGACCTAAATAGCGAGGTGACCGTATTAGTGGGACTAAATGTCCTATACTTTCCTGTTATGGAAATAATTTGGGACTGAGAAGGGTGTAACCATAATGGCGAGGTGACTGACCAGTGAGGTGACCGTAAACCGAGGTTCCACTGTAGTTCACCCCTATCATTTACCTCAACCAGACCCCTGTGCCTCCTGCCTACCTACACATGGGTGCACGCACGCACGCACGCACGCACGCACGCACGCACGCACGCACGCACGCACGCACACATTAATGCCATGTGGTACTCCCATTTCACATCCATACATTTAACCCCTTCTGCATGTTTACCCCAATCACCATGACAACAGAAGTACACTCATCAAACACACTACACATTGACCACACAGAAATATACCTACATCAGCCAATCCAGAAAGACTGCTCGTCGAGCTTGATCGTGAATTGTACCCGGAGCCGATCCGGCCACTACCACTTCCGTAACTACTACCTCCACCTAGTGAGTAGCTGGTTGAACTATGCAATCCGCTGCCGTGCCAATTGGAGCCGGTGTTTCCAATGGATGTGTTACTGGCACTGCCGCCGTACAGTGTGCTACCTGTGCTGCCACCATACAGTGAACTATTGGCGCCACTACCGTACCGCCCCGAGTATGACGAAGTGTAGGGATTGTACATGTTGTATGACATGTTAACAAAAATGGGTAATCCGGATCAGAACTTGTGCAATCGCAATCTGATTAATTATATATCCGTCAACTGCACTGTCTTGTTCAACTGTGCGTGGAATGTTGCGTAACCATCACATAAACATCTCGTGTGTTCCCGCATTGCCAGCCATGGCAATCTCATAACATGGCAACAGAATGATACACAAAGTATCCTAACACAGCTATCGCAAGCAACTTTGAGACTACTTCTTCCTTGGAAATGATCAATCGGATCACGAAATCGCCTTCACTTTCTGTCGCATGAACAGGGATCAATTCTGACATGGAACTTCATTCCTGAAGTGCAACAACACTTGGCGTGGCGTTGATGTTACAGCCACTGTGTAGATGTCGACAGCATTGGTGCTTCAGCCAGCAAGCAGCCACATGAGCAGTCAGCCCGACGAAAGCAGCTTTTGTGTCATGAAACCTCAGCCAACACTGGCTGGTTGATGGGTTTCACTGTGTACAAAGCCAGTAGTGACATCAAATAACAAGTGCTGTGTCCACCCCTCACTAGCAGCTTCCTAGTTTCCTCAAAGCTCCCTGCCCGCCGCCGGCGATCCCACACTCCCTATCCCTCAAGGCAACTGCTGATAATGTCCTTTGGAAAGTTGGCAGCGACCACGGGAACACACACACATCCCATGTTGGGGAAATAACTTTCTATATATAGCTGGCGGTGGCCCAGAGAGGGGGGTCACTGCAGTCCAGCTGAGCATGGTTCAATACAGGACACCTGCACAATGCCCCTCCTCTCCTGTTGCCGTAGTTACCATTATGTCGTCATATACTTCCTGGTACTACTCAGCAACCCGTTCACCCCAAAGTCGGGTGAGTCCATTTCACTACCTGACTTACCTACACAGGTTTGTGGATTATTCCATGAACGCATTGACTTCAATAATATGTGGTGCAATGGCTTGCATGAGGTAAACCTTGCCCCAATTTGCAACGTATATTCTACATGTACTATCCCACGTGTACATACGCAGTGACCTTCTCAACATACATACCAATAAGTGATCATGTTCCTGCCTAGTCTGATTCGATCCTCTCACTAAACAATACTGCTGCTATGTGTTAATTCTAATCTCTACACTCAATAAGCTAATCCGATTCTATGACAGTCGATAAAATCATTTATTCTGATGTTGATAGTTTCTCTGTACAAACCTGGACAGTGGATCAAAGTCACTCAGATTTTATCCAACTTTGCACCTACTGACGCATGAAATGTGTACAAGGGTCAAGATAAAGTTCTACAGGTAATAAAGTAAGTTCATAAACATGTTTTTCACTATTGAATGACTATAATTTCTTAACCACCAATGCACAAACCCAAAAACAGCATGACACAAAGTCACTTATTAATATCTTTATACGTTATCGTTTGTGGTATGTGTCTTCACCAATTTTTAATACTGTCAGTGCACTGTATACTTAAAGAAATATTTTCGTTTTTAATATACTATTAAACGGACAATAAAATTGTTGAATGTGAATCTGAATAAATATTATCAATGTTAATGTAATCAGTATTAATACTTCTAACACTGACCATAGCTAAACTAGAAGGCGAGGGTCACTGCTGATGGCGCATAACTACACAGCTTTTCCAAGTGCCTAAATTAGTGTCAACACAGCAGAATGTATTTTCCTAGTATAGGAAACAATATAATGTAAACTCTATCTATGCTAACATACTGACCACCCAAATGTGGATCACTATTTTTTACCATAATTTTATCATCTGTTCATTTTAAATGGTTCAACTAAAATCTCATGTTTTCATTTCATACTAAACAACAAAGTCGATAGTCATAAATAGATAATGGTCAAATTATTCATTTGGGTGGCCCAAATGCTAGGACAGATAAGCTTATATTATATAACGCTAAAAACAATCCGACTTTGCACCTTCAAACTGTGGAATCTCTGCTTGTGTTTAATTAATTCATTAAATAAATATTTTATGAGAAACGCAGACTGGCTGTGAATTAATTTCCCCTCAGCTGACCATGATTCACTGCTGCACCTTTCGGAATCATATAAAATTACAGGACCTCTGAAACTGTATGAATCACAACTCCTGATATTCATTCACTTGACAGCCAAGCCTTGTTTTTACTCCCTTTAGTCTCTTCTCCTGTGGGAACCTGTAACACCCTTGGTCCTGACTCACTGGGAGGGTAGCCGCTTACACTATTGCTCAACTAGTACAACTACATGCTTCACTAGTACAACTACATGCTTCACTAGTACAACTACATGCTTCACTAGTACAACTACATGCTTCACTAGTTCTGGGATCAGTTAAGGATAAAGACAGTTTGCTTCTTCCCAAAAATTATCACAATATTTCCGGCTGGTTTGTAATGTCAATGGCTGGTTGACTAGGGATCATTTCATAATATTGATGCATTGCCCTATACGAAATCAATGTCATTTAAAGCGAAACTAGAGTCATGCACCTTTTTAATAATAGAAAGTAACCACGTGCAACTAAAATCAAGAATATCACGTCAGTGGTTTATTCAGAATGTGTTCTAAAAGTGGGAGATTCCGATCATTACTCTGAATGACTGAGGGTTGACATGTTAACTGGCACGACCGATAAGCACATGTTCACATGCAGTTCTATGACGTATTAAGGGAGGCCAGCATACACAGAACCAATGCAAAGTCTCAAATAAATGTGTTATTTGGCCAGAAAGATGACTAGTTTAGAAAACAAACGCCAAAATATGTTACATAAGTTGAGTTTGGATACAAATAGCATGGCCATATAAGAGGTTCCAGATTCCCTGGACCTGTGGTTCTTTGGTGAATGGGGTTGCCTGATCCAGTGGTTCTCAAGTCCAGGGGTCCTCTAGTCCAGGGATCACCAAGTCCAAGGGTTCCCAAACTTTCTCAGCTCGAGGCTCCCAACATGTCCACCTTCTGGCTGACCCCAGCTTTATGTTTCACACATAACATGCCATTTTAAAATAATTTTGTAGATTTGTCAACGAAACCTGGAAGCCCCCATGATCTTTGGCCCCCATTTTGGAAACCCCTGTCATAGACAACAAGTTTTCACTTGTCACATTGCACTCCAGGTCAGGAACCACACTATCATGGCTTCACTTTATCAGCAATTTGTTTATCAAGAGTTTCTATAACTCATCTGTGCAATCAATCCATAACACACCACGGCCCTTGAGGCCGCCAGTGTTTGCCCATTGGTGTGATAATGAATACAAAGAAACTACTGAGTAAATAATCTACCACTGTCAAAACAAGGTACATTTACATTGTGTATGTAATTCAATCTCTGTACTGCAGATCGCTTCAAAGATAATTGTCCAGCATGGAATAATAAAACTGATCAAATTTGATTGACTGACATAGGTCATCACTGACTGACACCACCATTAAATGCTATTTAATCTACCAATACATCATAACAGTGGACAATTGACCACAGCGGACAATTGGGTGGACAAACAAATCATACTGTGTAGATTTGAAGCACTGTCAATCACAAGACATAAGTACAGTGATATGCACTACCACTGGAGACCTGGATTTGACATTTGTTTACCATTGTTACAAGTCTGGGCAACCTGTTTTTATCGTCAGTTCCTCAGTACATTTGGCTGGGTAATTGCCCTGTACCAGGGACTAAAGGGTTAATCTGCCAGATATTGGGAACTGGGGAGACAGATCATTATTTTATTTTCGGTTCGTGTTATATGAATAAAGTGCGAGTGATTTTTACAGTCTCCCATCTATTTATGTAGTTACTGGTACAAACTAAAATGACATGTCTTAGTCAAAGATATGCATAACTATAATGTTACCCAAAAGCTACGTTGTGGAATATATAGTCACCTACATGCACGCACTCACACTTGCACATATGCACACATGCACACACAGTCATGACACACCCCATATTAGTACACAATTGCATAAGGTATGCATGCATGCACATACGCTCACAGATGATACATGCACACGCACACTTACGCACGCACACAATTTGATTTGTTATAATGCAGTTTAATAAACAATGTCTAGATTTTATATTTGATCCTATTATCTATTATCATAATTGCCTATGTAATATTTATATTTTTATTATTTATAGCACCATATGATATAATTGTCTAGATTTTATATATGTGTATTTTTTATAGCACCAAAGAATATAGTTGTATAGATTTGGTGGTACATAAATTAATAAACATTAAACATCCCAGAACAAACCATTTGTCTGTACATAAACCTTGACATCGTAGAAACTGACATCGCAAGTTCAACATAGATTCCAGGTGTGGCAATGACCTTCTTGCAACCTTTCACTGGTAAATACAGGAAACTGGCACACCAACTGTACAAGAAAATTACTTAACTTATCCAACTGCATGCTGTATCTCAATGCAAACCGCACAAACCGACAGCTCTATAACCTCCTCCCACGAACACACCAAACTGTCTAGGTAACAGTTCCTCATCAGTAACCAACTACATCACAGCTACTAGTTCTAGGGACACACAGAATTCCTGGCAGTTGCTTACCAATACGGATCATGTTGTTTAAAACAAAGGAATGTGGGCAAGGTGTTTTCTGTGTGGATTCCTGGGCACCTAATTGCAGGCCCCAACTGATCAAACCTCGTGGTGACACCTGGTGAATGCCTACAATACCACACCACCTGGTGGATGAGTTGACACCTATTCTTGGCATCTTATTTTATCATGTCATTACCATATAATTTCATTACCATATAATTTGAGGTAAAAGAAAAATCGGGTGTTTCCATCCTATTGTAACCGTAATGTTGTAATTGGGCAATTCCGGCATTATAGACGTACATTTAAGAGAATTTTGGACACTTTGTCAAGATGTGCAATACACACAATAGGAATAGGTTGATTTTGAAAGTACTATTAACATGCTAAATGATGGCCCTCCAGCTTTACTCAGTTTCGAGAAATATTCTAAAAATGGTGCTGTTATGGACGTACTCGAAAAAAACGATTTTTGAATGTTGCTTCAAACATTTCAAAAACTCTGTGAAGTATGAATATATATAAATAAAAAAAATATGTGTTTGTACACTTTTCCTGTTAAGGATATACATCTCTGAATGTTATGAAAGTGCAAATATTACATATCAACTTAAAAACATTACTGACTGAAATAAAACTTCAAAAATGCATATATCTTGAAGAATCAGAATATTTGTCAAATTTAATTTAACGTTTTATAAACAAAGTTTTAATTCCACTGATAGCCTGATATTCGGCTTGTTCTCTTTCTTGATCAAGTAAAAATATGTTGAGCTTCTCAGGAAACCATTTCATCAAGGCTCATGCAGCATAACTAATAAAGACAAATAAACACAAGAGATCATTATGAAAGAAGATTTTAAATAACTAACTGTAAACAATTGCAATATTCAATAACAACCATACATCTTTGAATAACCGTGGTGTACACAAGTAGTCTCTTGGCAATACTCTAACTGCACTTGTTACACTAACCCAGATGTTCTTATGCAGAATAATTATTGTCAGAGTGTTCTTAATATGCTACTTTGTTTAATGAACAAAATACAGTCTTGATAAATAACTGTTGGTTTGTTAAGAAGCCATTTCATGCAGTCTTATGCAGCATAATAAATAGAGAAACAGGAGTTGGGCTGAGATTTAAAATACAGAACAGTGAACAATATTCAATAAAACATGGACATGTCTTGTCTCACAGTCAACCATTAATTCAATAAATAAGGGTATGCAACTAGATATTTAATAATAAAAAATAGTCTCTTATCAAAACTTTAGCAAACTGACTTTAATGTGTATTAGAGAACAATAATGATATTCATATACAGGAGTATTTATCTTCTTCCCCTAATTGTTCTCTTTGTTTTTTATATTTTGCTCAGTTTATTTGTACTATGGTAAAACCTGCCTTTACTGACACCTGTCCATAATGGACACCTGTCCATAATGGACACCTGTCTATTTTACACTTTTGAAAGTCCTGAATTACTTGCTATTAGTTTGACTGCCCATGGCAACCACCTGGCCAATGTGGACAACGGACAGGGAATTTGGACCCAACCATTGAGTCACCCTGCGGCTTATGGACAAGTCCAAGTGCATTGACAATCCCACAAGTCAATCTAGCTGAGCCCCCATTGATACCCACTAACTTCACTACGTATGTATTCTGTGTCATACCATCTGCATAATGTATGCAAGAAGTATAAGAAATGTGCTCCAAATAAGGTGAGCTCTAGCCTAGGCCACCGCCAGCTGTGTAAACTTTCACCCCTTGACTTCTCTTGGACATCAAAGCTGTTTCAGCTTGCCTTTCAGTAACCCTAACCCTGTTTTGTTTTGACAAAGACTCAAAGTTTAACTCTCGGAAGCGGAGCTCCAACCAAACTTTGAAAGTGAATGAACAAGGAGAAATTTGCCAATGTTACTATCCGTCCAACAGCAGTGGACTGGGTACAATTCCTTTCAATTATGTTATTTGGTGGATTATTCATTTGTTTGTAGAGGGGTCAAAACAAATGGTGATTACATGGGACCTATCACGGACCCCATACGCCAACTGGTTTCTATGCAGTGGAATGCAGTAACGCTGCCTAGTTAATGACATTTTCACCAACTAAGTTTATGGCCCACATATATTGTATATACATGTATTGTTTTATTAACAGCAGATTTGGACCGTTCACGGCAGCACCAACTAGAGACCATAAAAAATTATAATGGGTGTCCACTTAATCAAATTCTCCATAACGGACACCTGTTGTATAGAAACATTATGGTAACGTTGACCATTTGGTGGAACTGCCCAATTACACATTTATATATCTTTAATGTATTTATATTTTTAACTTATTTATTTATTTTTTACCTTATTTATATTTTTAACATAATAATTTTTTAATGCATATTTTTATGTTGGTTTTTACTTGAAATAAGTGTTCGCATACGTATATGTGTAAATGACAACAAAAACAATATGTCAGCTATTTCAATGGATGACAAAATAAGTTCTACTTGAATTATGCTGAGTGTGGCAGAGATTATTTCACTGTTGAACAATTGTGATACAGTAATTACTAAATGGCAGACTGCAGACTGCAGAACTTGTGATTTAAGCATTACTCCTCAAATATTATTCACGGACATACTCATTTTTGAACTGCAATGTTATTGGTATTCCTACATCTTTTGCACTGAAATACAGTGGCAGTTGCCTAGACAACGAACAGCATGAGCCACCTGCTGTCAGCCATACTGCAGCAAAACAAACATACATAAATACAATTCTAGGAAAATAAAAACAGTGACTCTGCTGCAGTGTTATTATTTCAACAATTCATTATCATTGTCTATAAGTAAAACTACAGATGAACGGCATGTTCGTTTATAGAAGCTATATAATGGTAGACATGTGTTGCATGGACAATGGATGGATATGGAGACAATGCCCGTAAATGGTTTACCTATCACTCTTACGGATATTCTTAAATTCTATGGTCTTATGGATGTACGACACACATTAATGTTTTATGGTCTTATGTATGTAGGACACATTCAAGACATTATATGTGCGTTTTGAAGAAGCTTTTTTTTTTATATTATGATATATGGCCTGCATTTATGTTAAATGGTATGCAGATCTTCAGTTCAAAACACATCCGAAAAACGAATGTTACAACTATTTCGCTGTACTGTGTATGCACAGTCAGCTGTGCCATATTCTTGCGAGATCCATTCGATATAATCCCTGTTTGCATGGCGAGCTCCTTTTGAGCAAGCATGACAAATCAGCAGATGCAGATAATCATATGGGTTTGTTTGCAGGTCTTAAGGAAGGAATTCTGTTACCAGTCTTACTGAGGAAGACTGGGAAAAAGGGGCAAGTGAAGGGAGGAATTCACAATGGTAGGTAGTAGTTATTTCACGGTGGTAGGAAGTAGAAGTATTATCATAAGAGGCTGAGGTGGAAGGGTGTATGACATTAACCAATGTCCTCGGTTTGGAGTCAGTGGAGAATTGAGAACTTGAGATGGTGTCTATTGTGTGTTAAGGTGACCATCACAGTATGTTTGGGCACGTGATCATGTCTCTCTTGTATTGAATACTGGCCAACACTCCTATGGAGTCAGACAGTCATGGCTGTGTGCACATAGGATGACTGCTGCTTAGTCGTGTTTTGGTACCAAGTATCTTAAGAGTTTGCTTAACTTGTTGTGGTTCTGTGCTGCTGGTTTTGGTATCTGGTGGCGAGGATACTTTTATTGTCCAGGGAAAATAGGAGAATTTATAAGTTCTTGCTGACGTGGATGGTATTTAAGGCTTTGATGCCATGACTGGTGCTGTGCAGGATAGAGTGGGTTTCCGACTGGTAAGGATAAATGACCATTGATCCATCTGGGATAAGAGAAAAGGAAGAGAAATGTTTCTGTGCTGACCTTCTCTTCGTCTTTCTTTGTTTTAGAGTCATCTATGTCATCCACATTTGGCGATCCCTGCAACAGACGCAGACAACAGATGCAGTAATCCAGGGAGACAAAATAACAGGCTTACCTATCATCAATACATGGTAAAATCAATCACGTCTTTCTCATTGCCAAGTACATTTTATAATATTCAATTAATCATTAAATCTGCCTTTTCAATTCATTTAGCACATTTGTTGATGTTCAATTATATAATGTGTGAATAGCTTAAGTAATATGCATAATCGGTTTAATAAGAAGGTACACGTTTGCTAGAATCAATGAAAGAATTGATTTTACAGGTGACTTGTAAAAGTGTGACAAGCGTTTATACAGGTAGGCCACACATAGCCACTTTTCCCCTTTTTCAGTACAGTTGTAATAAACAAATTTAATAATTTATCTGATGATTTAATAAAAACATCGATTTAAATAAAAAAAAACAGCAGAGATGAGCCAGCACATTGAAATCAATATTAGACAGATTAAATTGTTTTCAGAATTACTCTGAAACAAGACGAGTGAATAAAATTGAACTGATGATGCAGCTTTGACATATAAACAAACTAAGCTCCATCTACTTACCGGTAAGTCGTCCAATGTTATCTTGCCAGTTGGCCTTCGATTCTCTCGTTTCCGCCGTGTGCGAATAGCGGATGATTTTTGACTAGGATCGTCTTTCTCTGTGACACACAATAAAACAATAGGTTTAAATGTGTATTCAAAAGTTGAATCAGTCAATCTGGGTAAAAAAATAATTATACATATATATATATATATACATATATATATATGCATATATACATATATATGCATATATATATACACACACACACACACCTATATATATATATATATATATATATTGCATATATATATATATACATATATATATATATATATATATGTACATATATATATATGTACATATACATGTATATATACATGTATATATATATATATATATATATATATATACATGTATATATATATATATATATATATATATATATATATATATATATATATATATATATATATATATATATATATAATTATGGTGTTATAGTTCTTAAAGTGATTTATATTCTGAAGATAATAGAACCCAGAAACACGAAAAAAACTAATATGTCTCAATGACCAAAATAATCTAAATGTCAACTGTGTTGTCAGTTAACATACGGTCACATTCAATTTAATAAACACCATTAAATTTAATCATGCTTAGAACATTTAACATTCATGAAACAAGAATGGTAATAGAAATTGGCTAAGTTTTATGAAAATTTTTTAAGCTCAAATACTAACATGGGGCACTCCTGACATATATTGTGCAAAAATGTAAATGTTTAACTAACGCGTAGTCACCAAAAATATATAAAAATTATCAGGTTAATCTCATCTTAGATGAAATGATGGTCTTTGGGAAAACGTGCAATATACTCAGTAAGAAACTGTATCTACTCAGGGAGTCTCCCCTTAAAATGAGTCAACATTACAATTTTCACAATACACAATTTAATGAGGCTCTCATCTTAAGCTTTCTCAAACTGAAAGATAAGTTGCAAAATGTGTAACAAATTAAAATACATCAAATATGTTATTACACTTCTGTCCAGTTAATCACTGCTGCTGACATATCTTTTTTATTTATTTACGTATATACTGTATGAGAAAACATAGCTTCAGTAGGAAATACCACAAATTGAGATTTCAGTAGTTTCTGAAAATGTATTAATTTTTGTATAACATACAAAAACAAAAGAAATGAATTAATTGAAACAGTTTTGGTATGACATCCATTTGAAATTCCAATCTGGTAGGAAATAAACCTAACTGAAGGTACGGAAAATGCTGATATCTCAGTTTTTGCTACTTGTACTTAAGCCAGGTTATCTCATGTTATCTCATGTTATCTTATGCAGTGTCACACGTAATATACACTTGCCCTCACCCTCTTTGCTCCCTTGTTTCTTCCACTCGTCCCTCGTTCCTTCGTCTGTCTTTCTATCATCATCAGTGCTAACATACTTGCTGCGATATGACGACCGGAAGGATGACGAGGGGGTGGACATTGTTGTGTCGGACGTTGTAATACTGGGCACCGTTGTTGAAGTGGACGAGCTACCACGCAAGCCACCTGGAGGATAGAAAGTAAACAGTCATCATCAATGTCAAAACATCAATGAATATTAAAAACACATTCATACAAAATGCCTCGATGCCAAGTAATTACATTAAGTTATACGAAACATGCTTGCATTTCTGAATCAAGGCATTTCTTAAAATCCTGCTGCAATATTAACATACAGTGGACTCTTGCTATAAGGACCGATGTAAGGCCTGGACTGTAATTTTTGTATACCCATGGATATAAGGAACATCAGATACATGAAACACTTTGAAGAAGTCCCAACATGTTCCATACAGTGAGTCCACTGCAAAAATAATGATGACAGTGATGCTTTTGTTAAAATCATCGAAAGAATTTACTTTGGTTGTTTAATAGGGTAACTTGCGAAGCTATATTATACAGAGCCGGCAATGTGTAATTTTTCGTTGAGTGTTTACCGGATTTCGTCAAAACTTTGTCCGATGATTTTAATGAAACTAAATAAAAATTTTCACGAACAAGCTGATGTCGTAGTGGATATTACATAGGCTAATTTTTTTTTTTGGCGAAATGAATCTGAAATGATATGAGTGAAAAAAATCGAATTGAGACGGGAACTTAAAATGAAAAGAGACATTATAAGGACAGCCTAAACGTTTGAGCCGCCAACTGTAAGGGGTTGTATCATAATCATGCAAGGTCTCACTTACTCAGAGTACTGCTTGTGTCTGATGCAGAGACGGTCAAATCGCCAGCCCCTCCACGCAACTTCCGCAGACTCGCCCTCGTATCTTCCTGAGAACACACAGAGCGATGAGCCATCAAATTTCAATTACAACTATTTCATAGATAGTTAACTGCTGACGAGTACGTTGTTTTTCTAAAATGCTTTTCAACATATCAACATAGGTTCGTTAAACACATTTGTGAGGTCAAGATGTTAGGCTATATAAAGTATACATTATATGATGTTACAGTAAAACCAATCAGATTTTTTGTATCTATATATAAAGTTTATACTACTTAACATGATGTTACGGTAAAACCAATCAGACTTTGTACCTCTAACACAGCCTTCCTGGTAAACGTCACTGAACTAATGATATACAGATAGCATAACGATGGGGTGGGGTATGGTAGCTGAGGGGTTAGAGCACTGGCAAGTCAATTGAACTGATCAAAGTTTGAGTCCAATTACTGTTGTTTTGAAAATTGGACTACTTTGTTCACACCACTTTGTCTGTGCCTTTCAGAAGTGGTACCAATAAGCTGCTGGTCCATTCTATCTGGTGTCTATGCCAGGGGAAGTAAAAGATCACATACAGGGGGTAAATGTGTAACATGGACGTGGCTCAGTTAATTCTGCCACCTATCTTACATGAGAACACAACTGAATGAAATAAATATGGCAGGAAGGGGAAGAGCGTGGATATTGTGTACAAGGGTGATTTTACATCCCATCTATATATAGTTATTTATTATTATTTTTAACTTATTTATATTTTTAACGTATCTATATTTATTTATTGCTTAAATTTATTTTATCATTTTTTTAACTTATTTATATATTTTTAACATAGTTCTATTTTTTCTGCATATTTGTATTTTTATGGGTTTTTACCTAAAATAAAAGCATCTGTATTTATACCAACACAGCCTGCATAAAACGTCACAGGCAGAACTACTTACATCCGTCCAGACCTTGCGCCTGGTCATAGCCGCGGAAGTGTCATCATTTCCCTCAGGCTTGTTCTCCTTGTTTTCTGACAACCGTTTGTTGGCACTGACGGCTGCCAGGTCGATACCTTTGTTGGCCGCCTGTAACGCTAGCTCGGCTCGTTCTATGTCCTCCTTTGTTACGCCCTGTAACACCCAACAATAACTTGGGTTATTTGTTACACCCTGTAATAAACAAACACCACCTTCATCTTCCCGTGTCGCTACACTTTCCCCCACCACTGCAACACACAACCTCTGGGAGAGGAGGGCACTAAAAAAGTTGTAAACTGCCAAGTCGTCTGGACTGCAAGTCTCTGTTAGGAAAGGACGCTATAGATGTTGCATCGTTTGGGGATCCTCTCGACAGGCAAATTCAGTATAGCCATCTTGGTTATACTTACTTCAGGTGTCTGCAGCACTCAACATCAGTCCTGAGGCGGTTGAGACGCACGCCAATGAGTATTAAAATGTGGATATGTCTTCTAATATATTAGATTCTACTAAACGGCTGATTATGTTTTTTTTGTGATTCTGTTAAGCAGAATCCACTGTGTTTATATATTTACAAATTAATAAAGTGCACCAGGCGGAGGACTCTGAAAGGTTTCTGTACTTTTCACAATATCCCGAAAGCTTCACGAAACATCTACACATTACTTATCCATGTGGTAGAGATGTTTTATGAAACTTTCAGGATATTGTGAAAAGTACAGAAATCTTTCAGAGTTTCGAGGAAGAATGTGGTCATTGTTGCCACAGGGATAAATTGAATTAAAACTTATGTTTTATCCAAGACTGGTATTCTTTGAGTCGCAATGACAACTGTAACTTACCTGAGTCGAACGACGTGTTGAACGAGCTTTTCTCGCCTTTGCCTTACGTTCGATTTCCTTCTCTTCGTCTCGTTTTGGTGCTTCATATAACCTGCACATGAAACCCAGTAACACTCGTACTATAGCGCCCTCTACTGCCTGCACACCGCACTATCAAGTGCAACTACTGGTTACTAGCGTCGACAAGCCAGCTCAATCACATAAACAAAGCACTTGCATTTGGGAAAAACCAGCAAGGTTTGATCCCAATGTAAGTACGACTTTGTGAGCAGTTAGTCCGGAAACAATAACCACTCTTTGGCCGAACAAAGCAACACTCAAGACAAAGTCTCCAACCACTAGCAAACAAACTGTGCACCAACCAGTGCCAACGTGCCAGGGCGTAACGTCGCTACTACAGGACCCAGCAGGGCACTTTCAGATCGAGACAAAATGGAATAGAAATTAATGCTAACTAATCTAGTCAGGTCAATCCAGAATCATATAATGTCTAACAGATGAGCATCGTTACTGTAACTTCATCTCTTATGCCGCCACTGCAAAACACAGACCCTGGCACAGGACTTGTAAACTGCCATCTGGACTGCTTGGCTCTGGTAGGAGAGGGCATTCTAGGAGATGTTGCATCGTTTGGGAATTCTCTCCAGTCGGATTCGGATTAATATAACTGAAATCTGCACTATACATAAGCTCAAGAAACTGCACGAGCTGCTGCCAAATACTTTCTCTAATAATAAAGTAAGAGCTGTGAGCGTCTTGTCTAGGGGGATGATAAAAGACGTTATTATTATCACATGGTCCCTTGAGACGCTCACTACGTGTTTCAACAAACCTCGTCGTTGTCACAATGCTACTCAATCCCAGCATCCTTTCTCGCTCTCTCTGCTCGCGCTCAAGTTGCCGTCGCCGTGACAACGGCACGTACTGCTGATCACTGGTGGGGCGCGTGCTGCTAGCCGCGCTCGAGGTCAGCGATGACGATGTGTTGCTACGGTTTGAGCTGAGTAGCGACGAGTAGCGAGTGTAGAAGTCGTTAAACCTGACGACCCGAGCAACGGGAGTAGAAACAGAACACATGCCTCACTTCAAGCCTAGCGGCCACCAAGCACATGCACACGTTCAACGAAAAGTGCCTCTAACATCGCAAATACTTACTACAAAACAGAGGAAATATTTTCTCACTAAAACATGGCATTAACATTATGGTCATTATTAGTTACTAAAGGAATTCTATGTGAACTTATTAGGTCACAAACACGATAAAATTTACAAATCCGTAACATAACAGATTTGTTTTTTGTCACATTGTAGAAGTTGGCTAATCTGTTATGGCACGTATATGATTAAGATGCAGCCAATTTGACACATCCTGATTTCTTGTATTTACATCTTAATTAGATAATTTAAGTAAAATGCCCAGCTGTGACAGAATTTGTCGCCACCTGACCTGATCAGATGAAGCAAGTGAGAATGGCCATATGAAGTGGCAGGGTGTGCCATTTTCATATCGTCATATGAAGTGGCAGGGTATGCCACGTTCATATCGTCATATGAAGTGGCAGGGTGTGCCACGTTCATATCGTCATATGAAGTGGCAGGGTGTGCCACGTTCATATCGTCATATGAAGTGGCAGGGTGTGCCACGTTCATATTGTCATATGAAGTGGCAGGGTGTGCCACGTTCATATCGTCATATGAAGTGGCAAGGTGTGCCACGTTTATATCGTCATATGAAGTGGCAAGGTGTGCCACGTTTATATCGTCATATGAAGTGGCAGGGTGTGCCACATTCATAATGTCATATGAAGGCTCAACGGTGCACATGCCAACAGCACAAGAACGTATCGTCCAAGTACAATGTATCTATGTCAAACTGGTTGAACAGGAATATTGATTCCATAACAATCCAATCGCAGGGCCATGATGCAGTTAAGTATTCTGCAGATATTTATATAAGATACCTATTCAGTAGGACCTTAAGTGCTTATATATAATGTAGCACAATATAATGTTGATGCCCTCTTGGAAGGGAAAACATAGTCCTACACAGCACAACAGTCACCTTGAGCCGCAGAGAGCAGACAGGTATATAATAATAAAAATAAGAGTTTTCCCACTCTTAAAATTACCGGAAAAATATGAAATTGTACTTTTCTGAAATGAATTTGAAGTCATTTTGGATATTCACAAAAACTGCCAGCATTCAAAGGAATCTTACACAGAATACTGTAACACCACGTGGTCTCTGTCCAAGTCTATTACATTTTCTACAAGGATTGGAAAATACACAATTTTACTCCATAGCACAGTGGTAGGACTTGAACTGAGAGGACAGCGGCTTCAATTACACTGTTGTTGTTGCAAGCATCAGTACATTTATTCACTATATTTTGTTTTGGCTGTACAAACAGATATCTGACATTAGACAGCGGGAGGACTGTGTAAACAGCTTTTGTGTAGTTGAGGTTTTACACAAAAACGTTAACAGTCGTGAGCAACAGTAATATAGACAAATAAATGTTTTTAGCAGAGGTTACCTCTGAAGGCCTTACCTAACAATTCCTCAGACGTTATATAGGAAGCGGGTGACAGTGACGTAGCAGAGAGGAAAGAGACGAGAGAGTGAAAGATGCTGACATGGTTTCATATATATAAATACTGCCAGTGACAGGACAGAAGATTCTTGCATAGAACCACCAGTCTGACACATCTTGATACTGTTGGCACACCGCATGCTGACTTACAGATTAAAACAGTATGAACAACAATTGCATATAAATCTGAATTAAATAGGTCCTACAAATGTTAAAATGGAAAAAAAAATTGCATTTACCAAACGTATTTTTAAATTCAACTGACACTTCACAAAATGCTAGAAATTAATGTAAATATTCTTAATTTGTCTGAAATTTCGGATCCGTGTTTTGAGTAACTCTTCCATGATTATGGTTTGGTGTTTCAGGTAAGGCATTACATCAGAAATATATATCTGGTACAAAATATACATATATATATATACACACATGTATATTCAAATTTGCAATGCACCAAGCACCAACTGTATCTTTCAAATATGTCACCATGGTGAATCCATGACAAGATATTTAGCACAGATAAGAGGAACTTATTTAGAGTTTAAATATGTGGAGGTTACCTCGAATCAACAGAACGTCGGTCTCTGCCAGCGCAGTAAGAACAAGGGCAAACATTAATGGTGCACAAGTGAAACAATTCCCATTATACATGTATCTGTAAACTTACATTTCTTGTTTACTTCTTGTCAACATATTAAAGGAATAATAGACTGAAAGGTTTGTGACATTGTTTACATTAATAGGTTCGTGTTATATAACATTAGTGGAATCTCTGAACAGTGCAATATTGTAGTTGCAATTTGAGAAATGAGAGATTTCTAAGGAATCTTTGTATTTGTACACTACACTGTTTGTTTGATGAAGTGTTTCCAGTTTTAACATAAATACAATGGATCTGTTCTTTAGTTGAATCTTTGAATGACTAAATGGCTGTTATCTAGAGAAACTCAATGGCCTAAATGGACTGTAAACAAAGGTGTCTATATGGGATAGTTCCACTGTATGCTTGTGGCTGTTGTCTGTAGTTTAACCAATTTTACCAGGACAGACACATTTTTCAATGAAGAACTCTTTTGAATCTTAATATTTCTGCTATTTTTGGTGAAAATATTCATCCAGTTGGTAGAATAAATTATTTAAAGTGAGTACACATTAATAGGAGTATTTAATAATCTTAGTTCAGCTACCCATTGGACATTCAGATAATTTGTGTGGCAAATTTGTATGGGATAAAACTGAAATTGTACGAAATATAAAATGTGAAACCCTTCCTGTTTTGAATTGGGAATCGCATACAAGTATGCACACACAGTCCAGTGTGACTCCTCTAGACATGACAGTGAATTGGCTACAAACTTGGACAAAAGGTGGACAATTGTAAGTTAATAGACGTCACTCACCTATTGCGGGTTTCATAACTATCACTGATCCCAGTCGAGTACTGTCGCCGCATCGGGGCATCTCCCTGGAACAGTCAGTGGAAATGTTGCTGATCAGAGCAGATTCAAGATGAAATTTTCACCCCCTAGTGAATCTATCATATGAAAAAACACCCTCATGTGGATTTCATAAAGGAATTTTAACCTTCTGTAAAATTTGCACATCCCCTTCATGCCCATCAATTTTGACATTAATTGGTTAAATAATTTGTGTCTTAGTTTAATTTATGCATATAATTGGAATAAGCATCTAAAATAAATAGCAACTATACAAAAATGTGTTGTTTTTATTAGTAAAATCAACATCACAAATACATATCTTAGCATCTCTGAATATCATGTTACTTTGCTAATATTAATCGAAGTATTCTGAATTGGTAACATTTGCCAAATTTCCTACATTGGAAAAGGTATACAACGAAAAGTCCACAAGCACAAAATTAATTTTGGACAGGGGTGAATATTTCTTGGAGGGCGTGAACATTTCATAGCGAAACCCTCACCTGGGGTGAATGTTTGATCTCAACACACTGACCCCTTGACCAGAACCAAGTGGGAATCCCAGACTACCAAGGGAGTTAGTTAGGTTATGCGAATGTGTGAATAAATGAAGTGAATTAACACAACCCAAGTGACGGACATTTAGTAAAGAACTCAGCAAACAAACCAACAAAAGCTGCTGTAGCGGCAGTAATGGCAGCTGCAGCAGTTGCACATGCACAAGAAGGCAGTGACAGCCAGTTAATAGCACTGCAACAAGAACGCAGCCTCCATGCCAGGACTAGCTGTATGTCGGCATCTCTAGATGTCCCTTTCATGACCCACGTCTCGTCTCCTGCACACGTCTGTGTCCGTGCCTCCACTCTCACTTTCCACTACTGCCCCAAACATGGTGTACACACCTGACTAAATATTGTTGCAAGCCTGAACGCTCATTGATCCTCAAACAGGAAGTACACCATATTTCTACCTCCATTATACAGAAGAGTGCACATCGGTTGTAGCGAACTACGAACTAACCTAATATTCTCCCGTACCTTTACTCACTGACACTACGCACCACCCCGGTGTCGCCCCCTGTAGTTCACCTTATCGGACGCTAGCCACGAGCTAGATGCGGACCGGGCCAGTTTGTCGGAGTCATTGGACGACGTGGTACTGCTAGTAACCACCGTCTCTGGCACTGCACTTGAGCTACCCGCCTTGCGAAGCCCTGCACGCCACGACGTTGGTCCGTCTGGCCCCATCTCTGTGGTCGCCGACATGGGTCGAGGGGTAAAACTGGGTACCTGAGTGGGGGTGATAAAGAAACATGCAGCAACACGGGGCGGTGCAGTTAACGGGGTCAGGAACAGTGTTAGGTCACATGCATGGCTGCAATGAATGAGTTAGTTGCAAAACTTTAAAACACAACTGTGAAGTTACATTTTATACACGAGCTGGGTATACTTTAACATCTCCACAACTCGCATTCAAGTATTATATTACAGCGATTTTCATTGGTTGACTGAACGACTGATTTACAGGACACTGCAACACAGAACTGAAGTACTTCTAACATCTCAACAATAACATATCGCTACAAAACGTTACTATTGGGATCTTTCATCCCTTAATATTTTCAAAAATAAATTATTTGAAGCTGAAATAAAATAAACCAGTTTTACAACATGTATAGGGATCGCTTTACAGCAATTACTGACATACAAATAAATCTTCAGTTTATAGTGAAGTCTGTCAAATTCATGTTTTCTAAAATTTTTGATGATAAACATATACTACATATACTACAGTACAGACCGACACGTTTAGATCTACTTTGAGATAACAAAATTAAGAGAATTGGGTTATTTTATTAATAAGAAAACTCAAACTAGCTCTGTATCAGTTCACCAATAAAAATCAGTGAACATTCCCTTTAAGACACATGGCTTTAGAGTAATCTTATTTACCCTGGTATGCTGGCAAATCTGTCAAACGGAGTGAATCAGTGTCTTGTACTTTACTTATTTGTATGCTCAAAATAACCTCATAGTGAAAATACAAAGAGACAATTCTTCTAACTAACACAAAAAATACTGTACAATGATGAAAAAAACACCTTCCCACAGAATCTATTTTGAATACTCTATTACAGTTATTGCTGCCATCAGAGCATGGTGCATTCTATTTATTTTATTCAACCGTCTCGTACAAGATCATTTGTAACCTTAGGAACCATGCATTATTCAATTATGAGTACCAAAAGTATTCACACTATGTAATACATTTTTTTAAAGAGCACAAAGTAATTTTTTTTTTGTATAATGTATGAAACTGTATGAAAATTGCAAAAACAACCTTTGTACAAATATTCTAAACTTGATATTAATAGTCAGAACCCAATACTTGCCATTAAAAATAGAAATAATAGGAGATTTACAATCAACCTTTTATATGAAAGTTTTGCAAAATAGGACATTTTTGTTTTAATATCTTAGTCCACATAATATCTTGTTATATGACTGCATGAAAAAAAACAAGAGTATTTTATTTAGCGGCATACCACCTTAAATGTGTCTGTACCAAAGAAATAGGTGTCACCTAAACTAGTTATTCATAATTCATTTTCAACTGCTGAGACATCTTACTGGCTGGGAACAAAACAAAAAATCACTGAAAGACAAAACAGATTTCAGCTGCGCTTCTGATAAAACCAAACAAATTTAGTAAACTACACTCGAAACACAACCCCCACCAAGATGGTCTACAAAAGCAAAAACCTACAAAGACAAAGAGAGTAGATTGATCCCAATGAAACACACCACTCTGGAGAACATAAATGTACAATTCACAAATGAAATCAGAAAGAAGAAAACAGATTTGTGGAGTGTTTCAGTAGAAGTAGTTTGGGAAGTTATTGGATGTTCAACTACATAGTTTTTTTGGTATTTGATAAGATATGTACGCTGCCAGACTTAAACAAATTCCACAGAAGAGTACAACATTACTTTGTATGACATAATTATACTCTAGTGTGAACATTAATAAAATAAACACAATTCTTGCGTATCTCGTACATGTACAGATGTTCATTAGCGTATCCAAAAGATTAAACTTTTGTAAATTTTTATGTAACTTCATGTGGCATGAATCTGATTACATTTATGGCGAAGCAGACTGGAGATTCATAAATGCGTCCTTAAAATGTCCTTTATCAATGCAAGTGCATTTTAAGGAAAGTATTTGTGGTATAATGCGATGCCATGACATTCCTTGCCACATGAAGTTTTGCTTTCCCATTTGCACCCACAATCAAGGTAATTTGGGTAAATATAATCCAAATGACTAAATACATAATAGGTCTACTAAAGTTTTACATAATCCATGTTGAATCACAGCCAAGCAGGCTTGTGTTACAATCTTAAATTTGCCATGTTATCTTGGTGTTAGATACCCCGTGAGTGACCCATCCTCCGGGGGTAGCTTCGCCGCCACATTTTATGGAAAACTTGAGTTATGAATTCTAACTCTTTCGAGAATACGGACCCTGATAAATAGCGCCACAAACAGCACCGAAACGTGACAGAGACGGAGGAGATTTTCATAGAATGTTCCGCACCCCTCCGTGACTTACCTGGCGCCCACCATGTGTGCCAAGTTTGCCCCTATAGCCATGCGGAGCACTGTTGATACGATTGATAAGATTGCTGTTGGGCACTCGCATGGGTCGCTTGCAAAAGTAAATAAACAGAAGCAGAAATCAAGCCCTGGTTAGCACGAAGCATTCAAACAAAACGCATGTACAACAAACTGGACACGTGCTAGAAACCATCCACGCTGATGATTGCCCATGAAAAGTATAACAATAAATCATAGTCCTATGTCAGTGTAAACGTGTGTGCCGAAATGCTGTTTTTCTTTCTAATCAGTCACATTGAATTTCACCAAACAAAGTCTGTATAAATTATTAGTTCCAATTATTTAGGCACAAGAGTTTTTTGTTGTTATTATTAAAAAATAAAATATACGTATATTATGATTAACAACGTTTGGCCTTGGTATAGTGTCATAAATGTCAACAACTTAAGCCTGCTTTACATCAGCAGTCACATGATGAAAATATAGAATTTTGCATGACTAAGTCTACATGGAAATTAGAATCATATAAAGTTGAAGGAAATGTAACAATTACACAGATGTCCAGTTTGCAAGACATGTGGTTTCACGGCAAACACAACTCTGTTGTGTGAAAGAACAACAGAAAGTAACAGTATCTATTGGAGAAAGAAGCAAAAATAACAACAAGTCAAATAGAACAAGTTCAAAAGTGAACTATTTCTATCTACTCAAGTTGTCATGTGCACATTTATATACAGCAGCTCGATAATAGCTATATACATTATAACTACACTGGAGGTAATCTATTAAAATGTGCACCTCTTTCATACCCAGGGAAATTTTTTAGCCAATATTTTCAGTAGTTTTTAAACGTTATGTAGCCTTCATGGGATAACATTTCAAGGTTAGCAGCTAAGTTTACCAAAATGAAAGACACTTCAGCAGTGAACTTAGCAGTTCCGTTAGGAAACTGAAAACGTCTACAAATTTTCCCCGAACATGTCCAAGAGTATAACCTCTAAAACCCAGAAATCAACCAACTAGGTTATGAATTGACTACAGCAGCAGAAATCCACAAAACACTTCTAGGAAGGACAGAGGAGAAAAGATTGATAGAATGGCTCACGTCACCTAAAATAATTCATCCCACATTCATCATTAAAAGATCCTCATTGTCTGTGGCTCTCACATTTAGCCAAGTCCACCAACAACATATATCTATTCTCATTGTCTGTGGCTCTCACATTTAGCCAAGTCCACCAATAACATGTATCTATTCTCATTGTCTGTGGCTCTCACATTTAGCCAAGTCCACCAACAACATGTATCTATTCTCATTGTCTGTGGCTCTCACATTTAGCCAAGTCCACCAACAACACATATCTATTCTCATTGTCTGTGGCTCTCACATTTAGCCAAGTCCACCAACAACATATATCTATTCTCATTGTCTGTGGCTCTTACATTTAGCCAAGTCCTCCCACAACACATATCTATTCTCATTGTCATTTAGCCAAGTCCACCAACAACATATATATCTATTCTCATTGTCTGTTGCTCTCACATTTAGCCAAGTCCACCAACAACATATATATCTATTCTCATTGTCTGTGGCTCTCACATTTAGCCAAGTCCACCAACAACATATATCTATTCTCATTGTCTGTGGCTCTCACATTTAGCCAACTCCTCCTACAACATATATATATATTCTCATTGTCTGTGGCTCTCACATTTAGCCAAGTCCTCCCGCAACATATATCTATTAAACACACCAGAAGCATCACTCCATGTAGTTATTATGCCAACTGTCACTTCTCATGTCATGTCCATCCTAAACTGTCCCTATTGTCAGAGTAAGCAACCTTCCCATCCATCTAAACCTTTAACTCTCTATAAACCTAATTATCATCCACCAATTTAATTCATCACAAAAAATTCATGCACAATTTACTTCTCACATACCTACTTAGTTTTGGGAATGTTCATACATAGCAAACATCTCCCAAAACAAACTGCCGATTTCTCGCTAAACAAATCCTTTTACAGAAATCCGTTTAAAAATGAACCATTAACACAACATTTACCTGACAAAACAAAAATTACACAGCAAATTGCATATGATAAAAAATGTACCTCAGATCTACATTTCTCAATGTCAACTTTCCTTACATTACACTACACCTCCAAACAAACCTCAGTCATGCCAAACAGGCCTCAAAAGCAACATGACTCAAAAGCAAGTATTCTGGGTGACAACTCGGGTCATGTCACACCATACTTCATTCTCACAGCAACTTGCACCAAACAAGATTCATTGTCCACACAGAGGGAAAGAGAATCTCTACAAGTGAGGAGAACCACAGCAAGAAGCCAAGTGGTGAGGGTAACACCCTCATGGCTATATAACCCTACCTCGTTATCACTTGACTTATCTTCGGTCTCCACTTCCTCCTTCTTCACGGCCTCTTCCTTTCTCTCGTTCTTCCTAATGGCTTCCTTGCTATCCTCCTCCTTATCTTCCTTCCGAAGTTCCTTTCTTCCTACACCGGCTTCCGCTTCCGGTTTCATCACAACAGTCCTTTCCCGTTTGCCCGGTTCCAGGTTCGTGTTTTCCTTATTTGCATCATCCTTCTTCGTCTGTTCCGTCGTTGCGACATCCTGTATTCGGGGCGTCACGGCTGAGCTCTTCGCTGGAGGAGGGATCTTTATTTCGTCATTGGTCCTTTTGGTTTCTGTTGGTGGTTTTTCAATTGTATTGGCTATTGGTGTTGTTGTAGTCGCTGTAGTTGTCGCTGTTCCCGTTCTCACCGATTGGCCAAGTGCTGGCTTCAGTCCATTCGTCTGGAGAACAACAAACACTGATTCATCAGAGGCTGGCCTCATAACAACAGGGGCTACCATCTTAAGGTTAGCTTTTTATCAATGGGGCTACCATCATAATGTTAGCTTTTTATCAATGGGGCTACCATTTCAAGGCTAGGTTTTTACCAACAGTGGCCACCATATTAAGGTTACTTTTTTATCAATGGGGCTACCATCTTAAGGTTAGCTTTTTATCAATGGGGCTACCATTTTAAGGTTAGCTTTTTATCAATGGGGCTACCATTTCAAGGCTAGGTTTTTACCAACAGTGGCCACCATATTAAGGTTACCTTTTTATCAATGGGGCTACCATCTCAAGGTTAGCTTTTTATCAATGGGGCTACCATCTTAAGGTTAGCTTTTTATCAATGGGGCTACCATCTTAAGGTTAGCTTTTTATCAATGGGACTACCATTTTAAGACTACGTTTTACCTTAACATTTAACACCTTAACACTGGCTCTTTACTAACAGGGGCTACCATCTTCATTAGACTGACTTTTCGACCAACTGGATCTACCTTCTTCAGGCTACCATTTTCTCATAAGGGGCTACTGTCTTTTACCAAATAAGATACCTTATTTCTACACAAGTTCCACATGGCTATTTATATTGGCGACCAAGTCAGGACCCACAAATAGTGACAACTTACCGTAGGTTTTGTTTGGATTGTTGATAGTGTCGACTGTATGTTGATTTCATTCTGTTTTTCTGCAAAATCAAATGTAAATGAATCAGCTTAATCAGACAAATCTGCCGCCTTACATCAGTCAACACTGTGTGTTTATCAGAATTAGAAAACAACTAAAAGATTATACTTAACAGATCACAACTTTAAGTTGACAGGGAAAGCCTAGCATAAATCTGATATAACCCATAACTTCTGTGTAAACAAATGTTTAAAATGCTAGCAACAAAAAGGTGACATCAAATAAGTCTTTTTTTGCCGTGAAGAAGATTCCAAGCATGTCTTGAACAGTGGCACCATGTGCAAACCTTCTGGGCACACCAATATGATCACCAATTTTATCTATATTTATTTATATCGTGAAATACTGCTGTTACTTAAGTGCCTTGTACTTTCTAGCTAGTAGGTTCAACTCAATCATTAAACACCACCCATATAGATTACAGGCTTGAAAGCAGGCTTCCCTTACTGAATCTTAAAAACCTTGTGTAAGATATATGCTACAGCCTAGGGGAGACAGCTTCAAAAGATGAAATGTCAGTGAGACTTTGCAGGTGCCAACGTCTCAGATCCAGTTTCCCTCATGTAATAAGATTTACTTACATAGGAAGAGAGACAGGCGATAAATTAAGACATAAATCGACTGAGGCTTGGCACAGAACTTGCACTTATCTGGCTAGCAGGGTGCATATGACATAAACAGATCCTATGGATGCTTGCTGGTGTACTCATTACGGTCAAAATGCAAAGAAAATTGGGGCCAGCAAACCCCACTTAAAATATCACAAATGATATCATGTGTCTATCATGCATGTTTTATATGATTATGAAATGTCAAATACACCAGTTAGCATAAGTGTTGAAATTTAGCATCATAAGTGTTGAAATATAGCCTATGGTGTTGAAATTCAGCCCTGTTGAAATTTGGCCTTTGGTGTTGATGTTTCACCTACTGCTATTGACCCTGTTCATGTATAGAACACCCACAGAATGACCAAACTTACTCGTCTCCGAATCCGAGCTGGAGTCTTCCTCTTCCTCCTCCTCATCTTCCTCAGAGGAGGAAGAACTCAATCCTTCTTCTTCTTCAACCATCACGTTTGTCTCGGCCTTCTTGTCTTCCACCACTTGTCCTCTCATGGCTTCCATCTTCTGTCGTTCTTCGTCCACATTCTTCTGCACCAGGTTCTGTTTCTGGTCGCCGCTCATGCGCGTCACAGAACTCCTGCAGCATAAACACACAAGGTCATGTGTATTGCTCTACAGAATGTAGTGTCTATATCATATATAGGTAAATAGCTATTTATGTAAAACCTCTTTTGCTGTCGTTATTAATGAACAAACCTTCGCTTGATTGCAGCTTGTGCACCTCCACGTATGGAGATCGCCTTGAGCTGGCTTTCTTTGTCTTTCTTCAGCTGTAAGTCGAAAGAACATACAACTTGTTAAGCAGCCCAAACCTCAACTATCTGTACACGACAGAACATTCACACAAACATTCAAAAAATCACATTGCAAAATGAAGATTCTCTACCTACAGTAAACAGTGACATTTCTATGATATCGGATTTATATACCTGATTAATAAGATGGCGTCTCCAAATAATATACTTAAAACTCCATCTTCAACTGATTTATCCTATCGCACATGTGGTTCGTTGACGTCCACATGTGTAGTGTGTAAATAGTTTAAGTAACATCCACAGCCAATGTAAAAAAAAAGTGTTTTGTTCAAGTCATAAAAAATTTACTTTAGTTGTTATATCTGGTAAGGCTCAAAACAGTGGATATCCAAAATGGTAAACACTTTGCCAGTCAATGCCAATCATGGGCATGACTTCCATCCTCCCGTTGATCACATGACAAACTTTCACCAAGGGTGAAATTTGTGAGTTTTCAGTGCTTTCATTTTTACTTCAATTAATGTTTGACCAAACATTAAATAATGTAACAGTTTGTCTGATGATTTCACAAAAACTATATACAAGTTTCACAAACGAGCTAGCATGTTGCAGTGGATACTAGATAGGTTTGATATTTCACAAAATGAATTTGAAACGAGAGGGACCTTTAATTGAGGAGGGACCTTTAATTGAGGAGGGACCTTTAATTGAGGAGGGACCTTTAACTGAGGAGGGACCTTTAATTGACTATCAAAAACATTAATGATTCGCTTACCAGTTCTTGCTTCTCCTTGAGCTCTTCCAAAAGTGGTTCAAGGTCAGCATCAGCCAAGTCTAGTGCTGTCTGGCCCTAAAACACCGGATTCATCCAATATCCAGACACCTGACGTATGTTACTGTAATTGACAAGTTATTATTATTTCATAAATTAGTTTAGTTACTTAACAGTACTTAACAGGCCAATAAAACTGAACAGACGTTGCAACACATCTGTCTATCATTGCTAACAAGGGAGCATCCACAGGACCAATATAGAAGTATTTTTATGTTCTGCGACACTTTTTATATTCAAATTGCTCTGACGTTGTCCAATCTCTCATTTAACCTGGGTTTCCCAGCATGAATTTAAGTGTTTGAATAGAGTTATTCCTAGCGAAAACACAGAAATCAAGTGTGTGCATTAATGTGTGTGTGTCCATGTGAGTCTCTGCCTGTGTCCATGCATGTGTGCATATTTAAGTCATTTAAAAAATGTTGCTCCATAATGTAGAATATCTTTATAACGTTTACGAAAACACTGACACTAAATTGCCCTCTCGCCTCCTCTGCGCCAACTAACAAATATCAAAAAGTAACAAATATCAACAACTATATAGCATTTCACCACGGAGACTGATTTTAGTTGCTGAATTGTAGTCAGCATGAAACTGAGCGCATCAACATGATACCCTCCACGTGAGCATTAACATCTTGTTCTGCCTGTTTTAGTGCGAGTACATCTTCCAATCCCGCATCAATTACATCTAGCCTGCTGCAGTGTCGACACACATACACACATAACACTGAGTAGACATTATGTTTACATCTCCAGGTTCGTTGTTTATTACACATATCGTTCCTCTATCAAGATCCTTGCTACCAAGATTTAATTACTAATAATCTGTCATGATTTGTCTGGGCAAGCTTCCGTGTTTGTGTGGAAACACTTTCTTTCAATCGATAGTCACTGGGCACTGTACCCCATATAATTCACTTTCTTCCAGTGCAGCTCATACCTCTGTATTAGTCACATATAACCTGACTAGAATATTGTCGAGCTGCGTGCATTCCCACTACTGATGGGTTAGTGCCAGAGACTACCACTACGTAAGTCCATGAACGACTATACATTTACACCATGTGGGATGCTTTACTTCTGGCATAGACACCAGGTAGACGGGACCTATGACGTTTAGTGTCTCATCCAAAAGACATATACTTCCACCTTCCTTCCCATAAGTCAGGTGCTAGGTGAGTCGACAAGTTGTACCCAATTTCAATGAAACGGCTGGGTAGGCCATCAGACTGTGGTTCGATCCCAGTACATCCTGGTTACGCGGCACGCAACAACCACTGCACAGGTTCACCATGTCATCATAATTTACACATATGGTGTCAAAAATGTAACTTACAGAAAATGTGCCTCAGTTTTCTCAGCAATAAGTTTTGGGAGCAAGTTGAGAGCACATTCATTAAGATTTATTACGACTCAGATGTCAGCAGACTATTTCTGTTGCAGGCAAATATCACCCAGTTAATTACCCGTATAAGTCTGCACATTTCAACAGGTTTTGAACACTTCACTAGAAATCTGATATATAACTAAGGACATATACATACATCACGACAATGCTAAACTTGTCACACAATACCAACAAAAACCACACTGTGACTGTTAAACGTACTGACTGGAAATTGATATATTTACTGTCATCTAAGTGGCACACCCCCAAGTAATTTCAACCTTCAACAACAATTTTTTTATAACTAGTGCTCATCGATTTGTGCGACATAGTTACAGATATAGTTCAATTCTTTAGTATGTTTAGTGGCCTTCACCATCTTTTTCTTACTCACATGTTAATCAGACTGCACTCCTTTGTTACTCACAAGTTAATCAGACTGCACTCCTTTGTTACTCACAAGTTAATCAGACTGCACTCCTTTGTTACTCACATGTTAATCAGACTGCACTCCTTTGTTACTCACATGTTAATCAGACTGCACTCCTTTGTTACTCACAAGTTAATCAGACTGCACTCCTTTGTTACTCACATGTTAATCAGACTGCACTCCTTCGTTACTCACAAGTTAATCTGACTGTACTCCTTTCTTACTCACAAGTTAATCAGACTGCACTCCTTTGTTACTCACAAGTTAATCAGACTGCACTCCTTTGTTACTCACATGTTAATCAGACTGCACTCCTTTGTTACTCACAAGTTAATCAGACTGCACTCCTTTGTTACTCACAAGTTAATCAGACTGCACTCCTTTGTTACTCACAAGTTAATCAGACTGCACTCCTTTGTTACTCACATGTTAATCAGACTGCACTCCTTTGTTACTCACAAGTTAATCAGACTGCACTCCTTTGTTACTCACAAGTTAATCAGACTGCACTCCTTTGTTACTCACAAGTTAATCAGACTGCACTCCTTTGTTACTCACATGTTAATCAGACTGCACTCCTTTGTTACTCTCAAGTTAATCAGACTACACTCCTCTGTGCTACATGATGTGAAAGGCAGCAGTATTACTCCATTCTGGATGTATTGATATGTACACTTGACTTTGTAATTCAGTAATTTAGAAATATGCTACAAGAGCAGTTCTTTAGCTATAAACCAAGTACAACCATAATAAGATCTAAACGAATTCTCTACCAGAATAAAATAGAGATTACATTCTTTCACTGTCCACTGACACCACTTGTATTTGGGTGAATAAATTATTATTATTATTATTATCATCACAAAACAACCTCCATTGATTCCACTCTATATTACATTATATCACTCCATACTTGATTTACATCACTAAAAAAATTACAAAGCTCTACACCAGCCCAAAGGTTTTGACTACTTATTCAAAGTAATCCATCTATTATTCATTAACTTCTCTAGTCCTCGGTGGGATGACATAATAAATGCCCCTAGATTTTTCATTAGTATTTCTTCTTTTGTAAAACTGATTACTAAGTGCTCAGTGAGGAGATTCATCAGACTGGTGGGTTCAATACATTAATCTTTTATTTGTGCTTCACAGTCAATTCTACCTTTTTCTTTGTAATGTTTTGGCTGCTTTCAGCTGTCTTCAGCAGGCTGTGGTGAAGCCAGCTAAAAACTGCCGAAACGTAGCAAAGAATAAGGTAAAACAGTCTGTGCACATTAATGTACTAAGTCTCTGTTTCTCGCGCAGATTGCATGACACGCTGCTACAAGAACTACCCTGAAAGAACATTATAAATTCAAAGAATTAAACTCTAAAAGACATAAAATTTCTGCCAATGTCTGAACAAGTTCACCTTGACACAGGAGTCTGTGAAAGTAATAAAAACTCCTACATGCATAACAACACTGACACCACAAAACACTCCTGAGCTTGCCAACCGATCCATCCGTCAGGCAAATAAAAACGTTCTATTTTGAATATTGCACACCTGTGATTAATAACATGCTCAGGTGAGACGAGGTAATACTTATGCACTTTCATATAACTGGACAATAGAATTGATAAAAGTGTATTAACAACTACCACAGGGGGGGAGTGCAGAAAATGACCCCAAATTTTTTTCTAGCAAAGGTAGGACTTGGTCTCAAACAATTAGCAGATTAAAAAGAGATTAACTTTTTCACTGTTTTGTACAATATAATGTGGAATGTGCAACAAACTGTTGAACTGTGTAAGTTATGTGGTGTCTACAAAGTCTCCTTCACATGATAAAAAACATTTCATATTAACATGAATTATCTTAATAATAGTATTAATAAACATGTCCATATAAAAGCATATACCTTAAGAAAATTCATACTAATACAAAATGTTTCTGTCATGTAAATTGGACTTTATTGACACCATGCAACATACACTATTCAGCAATTAGTTGCACTTGGCATGACATTGGTAAAAAGTTACCTTTTTAATGTCGTAGTTGGTCAAGGGCAAGTCTTAACTTACTAGGAAACCAATGTTTTTCTGCACTTCTAGTCAGGCCTTAGCCAGGGACCTGTCTGCCCGTCTTGAAGATGGGTAAAATAAAAATAAGACTGGTTTTTCTTTTTGCAAGATGACATTTTTTCACAAGAAAATTGTTTGAACTGTCTTAGACTTAGTGATGACTTAGCGCACTTGGTCGTGATTCAACGAATGTTGTCGGTGGCAGAATAGCGAACACCACCGATCTATAGGACTATATATATTTTTAACCTTGACATCGTTGGAAAATAATGATACTGCGGTTGATCTCTATTTATTGTAATCGTGTGTGTGGGAAACGCGTTATGTGGCGTTTCTCAGTGCCTATCCATTGCCGCTCTCATTTGAAGAAACAACCCCGTGACCCGGATGTCGTGGGGCGAATTCAAAATGACACTTGCCAAGTGAGTGAAAAGATGCGATAATGTCAACGTCAAAGTTCACGACAGTCGATGCCTTTTTCGTAAATGTGAATAAACGCAGCATTCCTATGATTGTCACTGGACAGTCCAAGTCAGCATCCTTTGTTACGTTGGTGGAGATCCATAATGTTGATGTGCCTGTCGCTAGTAGCCAAGATGCTACTGTATTGTCGCCCACTGCTGGCACTCCGCAGTGGCTAAGCACGATCGTGGTAGATTTTGAAATTGAGTCTCATTCGGACTCCAATTTACATACATAACTGGCATGTAGGCCCTACTATCGGCAGCAGTTTCCCGGTTCCTCAACTCAAACGGCAGGCAAACCACCAATGATTAGTCTGTGCTCAGTCTAGTAAATTCATATTGTTATTTGTCCAGTAGGCAATATTGAATCTGGATGATTGCTGTTTTATCAAATAAGTAATGCTTCAACGTATTACTTTCATAACCAGATGTATTACTGAGTGCTATATCTTCTGTTTTTATTTATTGTATTGCTTTACTTTTAGTGTAAAGCATTTCATTTTGAGTGTGATTGTAATCATACTATTTTTTTATATTATACATATTTGCATGTACTTAAAGTCTTAAGATGCTTCCATGCTTACATATTTAAAATAAAGTTTCAAGTTACCTTTTTCATGAACCTTCATGTTTGGTTCTTCTTCTATTATTATTATTATTACTGTGCAGGTGATAACGCCAACCTCGCTGCACAGCTAGTAAGACTCGACTGGGCCAATAATGGTTAAACCGGACTTGGCCTACCAGTGCAAAAACTAAATGGGCCAATAATGGCTGTCATTATATTAACCAGCATTGGCTTGCCAATGAAAAAATAAATTGGGCCAATAATGGCTGTCATAGACGCAACGGTTTCCACGGAAGCCGTTCGTGCATTTCAGATTTTTTAGAATGTTCAAGACTGGCAAAACTTTATTTCTGGCTAAGGGCCTTCTTCTAGTTGTTAATAATAATCATAATAATATATTTCTTACATAGCACCGCATCCAAATAATTGTTCTGGGGCACATTACAATGTTTCATAAAATCTGATAAATCAATGAATAATGTAATCTATTTAAAATAATTGCGAATATTAATGCACATGCGTTCATTCTGTTATCCAGTATTGTGGAAGTGCATACTTACGTTGTTTGTTTTTAGGTCCATGTTGCAGAGATTCTCGGCGAGAACCTTACAGGCCTCTTCTTGGCCCCAGTGGGCGGCCGCATGCAGCGGCGTCCAACCATCGAAATCCTGCAGGTCCAGATTTGCTCCAGCCTCCACCAGTTTGCTGCAGAAACACAAGAAAGGTAAAAGATGAAATGCCAAATTAACTCTGACTGAATCAGCAATTTAAATGACTGAATCAATGAATCTTTATTTCGAAAACAGGAAAACAAAATTGTAATAAAGTCGAACCCATATGCTCACCCTGGGACAGTCCATTATTCCCATAACAGTGAAGTTTAGGATATTATCCCGCTAATACGGTCACCTCACTATTCCGATCACTTTGGCCCATTCATGGGGGTGACCTTAATAGTAAGGCTGTACTATACCGAAGTCAGAACTACATACATTATAGAAATCTAAATTGTTGGAAAATGGCAACAACAAGTGAGTGTAATACTGAAATGAGTTGCCCTATTATAAACAGGACTAGATGATAGTAAACAAATAAAGCACACAGTTGTATGCGTGTGTCAAACTATTTTCAAGCTAGAGTAGTACATCTCCACAAATATATTCATGGCAGGCCTGACTTGATTTACATTCCTACCGATAGTACATTCAATTTAACGAAACCCACATCATTAAATTTACATTGAAAGTAATATCACCGTTTGGATCAGTGCAAACAACATGTGCTTGATTGTTTAGACTCTAATCAATCAGACACTTACATATGCATATTTACATCAACTCTAAACTTTAGAGTTGATGTAAATAACTGGGGGAAGTTGAATGTTTTTAATTAACGTGGGGTGCATGTTAGACGCTACATGGCAGCCCCGTGGCCATATTTGGGTGTCTGTATAATGAACTATGTTAGTGCAACAACACATCGCAAGGAATTAGCTGAATTCTTCACAATGGTCAGCGGGCACCAGATAAAGCCAGGAGCATGCCAGGGGTCCATAAAAACATACCCTGGTATGTTCCACACCTCTTTTCTATTTCCCGTGAGGCGGCGGGGGGAGGCATGATTATGTGTGTCAATGTATGCACGTCTGCATGATTACTGCAGCATGCGTGCACATGCATTCATGCTGCAGCAGTCTATGCATTACAGATGGCCAGTTTTAAATACCCTATCAGATTTCATGGATGTTGTGCTAGATTACATGTTTATTAATTAGGATATAATATACTTATTATCTATACAAAGATACTCATCATTTATACATATATATACTTTTTACCAAATATGCTTACCGTGTCAGCATAATTTGTATTGCATTAGTTATATTTTATCAATCCTGTATTTATGCGGTGCTTTATAAATAAAAATGATTATTATTATATGTGCAAGCATGCAGGTGAGCACGCACGTCACTGCACGCATGATTTTGCATGTGCACACATGTGTGTGTGTGTTTGCAGCTGCAGCACGAGCCTGCCTCATGTTTGCAAGGCTGGCCAGGCCTGCACACTCACACCTTGTTTTCCCGCTTATCTCTGACACGTCCCGGCTGCTTCCCAAATACCACCTGGCCTCTCCCAGTCCAATCAGCCCCAATCCCACCTCCCCTACCTGCTCTCCCTCTAGCCATCCCTCATCCCAGTCCAGTCTTCCCTGAAACCTACTGACCTCCAACCCACAAGTCTTCCCTTTCGTAACCTTCACACCTTCACAACTACACATCTTTCCCATCCAACTGACCTTCTCCTCCTTGGCCAGTTTCCCTCTAGCCATACCTCATCCCAGTTCAGTCTTCCCTGAAACCTACTGACCTCCAACCCACAAGCCTTCCCTTTCCTAACCTTCACACCTTCCCTACTTCCCTTCACAACTACACATCTTTCCCATCCAACTAACCTTCTCCTCCTTGGCCAGTCTCCCTCTAGCCATCCCTCATCCCAGTTCAGTCTTCCCTGAAACCTACTGACCTCCAACCCACAAGCCTTCCCTTTCATAACCTTCACGCCTTCCCTTTCCTAATCTTCATACCTTCCCTACTTCCCTTCACAACTACACATCTTTCCCATCCAACTAACCTTCTCCTCCTTGGCCAGTCTCCCTCTAGCCATCCCTCATCCCAGTTCAGTCTTCCCTGAAACCTACTGACCTCCAACCCACAAGCCTTCCCTTTCCTAACCTTCACACCTTCCCTACTTCTCTTCACAACTACACATCTTTCCCATCCAACTAACCTTCTCCTCCTTGGCCAATCTGTCTCCCGTTACTTGTACTTCCCTCTAATATTTCCTGTTTTATATCCCAACCTCTCATAAATCCATCAACGTTTTCCTCCATCACGTCCGCCACACAAGTTTTCCCTTTGCATTTGAAAAACCCTAAAAATTACCCTTGTGCTTCCCTAGGAAACATTGATGAAAGCAAAATACCACAGCCCATATCCGAACCATCCCAATTAGTAAATATGATCCCTGACTATTTGCACAAATCCAAATCAAACTTTACATAACCAAACCATCGTCCACGGTACTTTAGTATCTTTCTGTTTACTGCAACCTTGAATGACCCCAATATGAACATATGTAGGCAGAACAGTGCAAGAGGCTGATTACTTGAGATGATGAACTAAGTCAAGTACTGACAGCTCTCAACAAGTGCTGTGGCATTCCTCAGCAAATACACACTGCCAACTACAACGTAACACACCAGTGGCTGTCCTCAGCTGTCACAGTAGAGAGAGGGATGCTATGTAGATGTAAATATGTTTAACAGTGTGACTGCATGAATGCGCATGCATACATACGCAAGCCATGGTATTCTATGAGATGGTGTAGAGAAGCGTATGATGGTGTTCAAGCCGAAGACAGTGTTCAAACATTCACGTTGTTTTAGTAGTGAACCAGTGAGATGTTCAGATATCAGAAGGTGCTTCATTCAGGTGCATAAACAGATTTCTTTCAGGTGCCTGAAGATACCTCATTTGAATGCCTAAAGCTGAGTCATTCATGTCGCTCATTCAGATGTCTGCAAATGCTTTATTCAGATGCCCGAAGATTTTTCATTCAGATGACCGAATATGCCTCATTCAGATGCCCGAATGTCTTGTTGTACAACGTCTCATCTAATTGCAGGACTACTGATTACCACTATTTATACCTACTATTACAATTACCATTACATGTGTATTTACAATAACAATTACACATTGTTTACATCCACTGTTGCACCCACTATTACACCCACTGTTGCACCCACTGTTGCACCCACTGTTGCACCCACTGCTGCACCCACTGTTGCACCCACTGTTGCACCCACTGTTGCACCCACTGTTGCACCCACTGTTGCACCCACTGTTGCACCCACTGTTGCACCCACTGTTGCACCCACTGTTGCACCCACTGTTGCACCCACTGTTGCACCCACTGTTGCACCCACTGTTGCACCCACTGTTGCACCCACTGTTGCACCCACTGTGC
Source organism: Lamellibrachia satsuma (assembly GCA_033239005.1). NCBI lineage: Eukaryota > Metazoa > Annelida > Polychaeta > Sabellida > Siboglinidae > Lamellibrachia > Lamellibrachia satsuma. The sequence goes on along the minus strand of BSQZ01000002.1, from coordinate 913,523 downwards.
ACCCACTGTTGCACCCACTGTTGCACCCACTGTTGCACCCACTGTTGCACCCACTGTTGCACCCACTGTTGCACCCACTGTTACGCCACCTGTTGTCAGAAGAATGGAGCGAGTACTCACTGCATGACTTTGATGTAGCCCTTGGCGGCTGCGACGTGCATAGCCGAGGCGCCAGACTTGGGATGGGGAGTCTCCTCGTACTTCTCACTGTTCAGCCACTGGTTCGCATCCCACAACATTATTTCTTCCTCCTCCCTCCTTGCTGCGTCCGCGTCCACTCCTGAAGTACAAATCATTTAAAGGTAAAAAGGTACGTTCTTATAATATATTATAGCGCGGTATCCAGTCCTTGTGACTGCTCAAAGTGCTTTACACTTCACCCCCGGCAGACCTGTTCATTCCAACGCTATCTCGACTTCTATGGGAATTTATTTATAAAACACAACTGTTAAAACCAATTTTTTACAATAAATAATAACGATAAATTTCCTATATATAACGCCCCATCCAACTTCTTGTTGACGGGCACCATACAATGGGATGTATGTTAAATTGTCAATAAAAATGGTATCTATTAGTGTGCAGATATCTTCAATTATTACTAGTGGAATACAGTCCATGCTATGTCTATAAAAATTGCTAAACTAATGAAAACATTGATAAAGGTAAAAAATAATCACTTAAGATCGCAATCGTAATAGTATATTCAAACAGTCTACAATTCTACGTAATCTAAAAATAATTCTTAAAGAATTCATTCAGTACAATAAATCACACATATTTAACATATTTAAATTTAATTCAATGTTAATAATATAATTACAATTGTTAACAAAGTCGATGCGTGACTTTGCAAATAACACACTTTAGGGGTAAAACTTATAAGTTGGTTAAAAATATTGCCAGCAGTTTTTTGTTTATTTTATTGAAAAATCTGTTTTTGTAAATAATTGGATAAGTCACTGTGAGAAAATCTTCAGAAGTTCTGTGACCCTGTATGTACCACACCCAATAAGATATACTGCTGCTCATGGGAAACTAGAAAATTGCTTAAAGTCTGATGTTTCACTTGAGAAATGGCCAATACACCACTTGTAGACACCTGTTATTAACTTGTCACATTAACCATTCATTGACGGTAATATCAACTACATGCAGTTGTCTTCAAAGTACTTAACTGACACTGCTCAATCCTCCCAATTTAGGTAGCCATTCATCATTTAGTTTCCCATCAATGAAAGATTACTTGGTACAATTAATTTGTTGCCTATGATAGATGATGTAATTACCCATTACATAAAAGACCCACGGGTGGCCCACCAAAAATTCGCACCTATACTGCTCATCTGTCTGGACATGACAGCAAAACAACTCCATAGAACCATCTGATAGTTCTGTTTATGTGTGGTGCATAACATACACTATTGAATCACATGCTAATATATTTAGTGTTTTTTGTTGAGTAAGCTGTAATGTTCTCACACGTATGTTGCAATATTACTAAAGTCAAATATGTTTTGGGCTAAGATGAGATGTACAGACACTCATCATAAGCCACTTGGATAGTATTTAACATTTACGCCCTTTCCAGGTACAACACATCTTGGGTTGTCGTGGTGATGACATACGAGGCTTGAGAGGAGAATGCTTATAAGTACCCTCATGGTAATAATAGCTGTTAGCAAACTAACACTTGGCTGTGCAGCAGTAACTGTCATTCAAGATGTCAATAGATACAATGTCAGTAGATACAATCTGGACTAATTTCCACTGTTACGGTTTTCGTGACTTTAGTGCTGAACTGTGCATGATCAATATTGCAAAAGTCAACATAATCACTGTTTAATAAGTATGATGAGTATTATCATTTCAGAACATATGCATAATATGCACAAAACCACAAATCAACTTGCCAATTTTGCTAAATCTGGGTTTTGCTCAAAATGACCTGGAGCTTACCGTATAATATTTTATCGTTTAGCCATTTGGTTAATGTGATTTGTTTTAGCCAACTTAGTTTTTCAAAGCCAAATCGCCAAAGGTTATACGTTTTTAGGCACTGGTGAATGGCAAACGTGAGCCTAAGTAAAGGACACAGTTTTTGATTTGAGTAGTTAAATTGTTTGATGAGCCAGAGAGAAACACTGTAGGTGCAGCAGGCATATATGGTGGTGTGTGGATACTGTCTAGTTGTTGAAGTTAGGCCTGAGAGTGTGGCCGGAGTAAACTCTTACACAACTTCTGTAATATGCACTCACTCTGTTTGGGTGAACATACCACCAAATCATAATTTACCTTCAACTTACACACATAATGAAGGCAGTGCAGTAACCACAGCACTGTATAAATTACCTGCTTCTCAGAAATCCATTATTTGTTATTTGTTTTAGTACCTTCTGTATTATAGAAATCCAATGATTAATTACTGGATTAGTCAGCTGTATATTTTAACGCATCATATGTGTATATTTAATTTTTCACTTGTATTTTTAATATGTGCATATATATTTATATTTTTTATATTTCTATTGTATGCATGCATGCTTGCATGCGTGCGTGCGTGCATGCGTGCGTGCATGCGTGTGTGCATATACTTATGTCTAAAATCAACATATATCATTATTAGGACCAAAAGGTATTTTATGTGTTCTGGCTAAAGTGAAATTATTACAACTCATCAAACAATTTATTATAGAATATTTATGACAAAAGGTAAGTCTTATCGTAGCAGGGGTAAAATTATATTACAGAATAAACAGTATAAATTTAATTCAAAACTTGTTACGGATAATTATTTTTTTAGTCTGTTTAATGTTTGTTCCAAATGAGAGACATGGGATGTGACAGCAGGGTGGTTAGTCTTACCCTCTTTCTCCATCCACTGCAGGAGGAGCTCCTCCACATCTTCCCCCTCTGCGAGGTCAATCGCAAGGTCACCATCGTTGTTAACCGAGGCCACATCAGCCCCATGCTCTAGCAGGTATCTGTAAACACAAGGTTGTAAGTGTTTATGTCTCATATGGTATAATTTAATAATAATAATAATTCAAAAATACATGCAATCACACACACACACACACACACACACACACACACACACACACACACACACACACACACACACACACACACACACACACACACACACACACACACACACACACACACACACACACACACACACACACACACACACACACACACACACACACACACACACACACACACACACACACACACACACACACACACACACACACACACACACACACACACACACACACACACACACACACACACACACACACACACACACACACACACACACACACACACACACACACACACACACACACACACACACACACACACACACACACACACACACACACACACACACACACACACACACACACACACACACACACACACACACACACACACACACACACACACACACACACACACACACACACACACACACACACACACACACACACACACACACACACACACACACACACACACACACACACACACACACACACACACACACACACACACACACACACACACACACACACACACACACACACACACACACACACACACACACACACACACACACACACACACACACACACACACACACACACACACACACACACACACACACACACACACACACACACACACACACACACACACACACACACACACACACACACACACACACACACACACACACACACACACACACACACACACACACACACACACACACACACACACACACACACACACACACACACACACACACACACACACACACACACACACACACACACACACACACACACACACACACACACACACACACACACACACACACACACACACACACACACACACACACACACACACACACACACACACACACACACACACACACACACACACACACACACACACACACACACACACACACACACACACACACACACACACACACACACACACACACACACACACACACACACACACACACACACACACACACACACACACACACACACACACACACACACACACACACACACACACACACACACACACACACACACACACACACACACACACACACACACACACACACACACACACACACACACACACACACACACACACACACACACACACACACACACACACACACACACACACACACACACACACACACACACACACACACACACACACACACACACACACACACACACACACACACACACACACACATATATATATATATATATATATGTATATATATATGTGTATGTATATATATATATATATATATATATATATATATATATGTATATATGTATGTATGTATGTATGTATGTATGTATATATATATCTATATATACATATAATATATATATATATATATATATATATATATATAATTGGAACGACAATCCTATGGTTTGAAATGTATAGTTATATTGATCTGCGGATTAATTGGTAAAATTTTGGTTGAATAACAAATATGAGTGCAACTTGCATTGGTTAATTTGAGATGGAATGCCCCATCTATAGATGGAATGCCCCATCTATATTGTTATATATATATATAATAATATATAAAATTCTTCTATTGTGTTAAAACCCTCGGGAGACCCAAGCTCAGCAGTGCACCAAAACAAAAGGGGTTAAGCAGTTCATAATCGATAAGTAGTTCCAGTTGTAAACAGTTGGATTGGTACACTGGTGAGCTATGCAGGCAAGTTTAAACAGGTGGGCTTTTAGTTTACAGCGAAATGTTGTTACATTTCCTACAGACTTAACACTAACAGATCTAGCTCTAGTTCTGATACATCTAGCTCTAGTTCCGATATTTGTTTTAACACTGGGAACAAAAAGTAGATGTGTGTGTGCGTGCGTGCGTGCGTGCGTGCGTGCGTGCGTGCGTTCGTGCGTGTGTGTGAGCTACAGTTCCCTTCTCAATTATAAATTAAAGTATAATGCATTCCGCCTAAATTTTCGAAAATAAATTATTCTCAAGTGAGTCATAGTAAAGAGTATCAAGGTTAAGTAAACAGGTGATTAAAACAGGGTTGACGAAAAAATTGGGAGAACAATTATTTGGCAATAATAATGAATGTTGTGAATATCCTGAAGTACCAATTGACGGATGGTTTTTGTAATGTTACAATTATAAGAAATCTTTTTTGTGTCTCCTGGCCAAAACAGGAACTAATTATTAGTTTGAATAGACCTCCACATCACAGACTGGCCCATTCACTACACAAATGAATATTGTTTTACAACAGTACCCAGAACGCAAAAACATGAAGCGCCAACAGGCATTATGTTGGACTACCCAAATACATGTTTCATTCTTCGTGCACTGTATACAGACATGTATAAATAATTGTACAACAGGCCTTGTACGTAAAAGAAACATGCATTTATTGAGTACTGTTGTCTCGGCACTGTCTTGACATGTCATCGGCACTCTGTCTTGACATGTCATCGGCACTCTGTCTTGACATGTCACCATATTGTTGGTAATATAAAAATGTAGTAGTTCATACAACAACCACACTGCCTGCTATTACTGGTGCCTTCATGCACATCATCCATTTGCATACAATCAAATGTCTGCATACAGTGACCTGTTAGCCAAACGAATGATCAAGGCTAAAATGGTGCCTTGTTCAATGACATAAAACTTACTCAAAAGACAATGACATTTATTTATTACATATGGACAGATTCTATAAACAAAGTCACTGGATTATTATGGGGGAAATTAGAGTTCAAACGAGATGTTTTAATAGCACCTCAAGCAATGAACTGGTACAATACAACTACCAGTACACGTCCATCGGACATTGCTAACTAACCACCTTTAAAATATTTTACAACATGAGAATGTGTAAATGTGTTATCTGGCTAGACGCTATCCTACGACACCACTGCTTTGAGTGTTGTGCCCAAGGGGCTAATTCAAAAATTACGCCATGCATTTTTGTCAAAACTATTGCGCAACACATTGTTTACATAACCTATTTCGGGTGACAGCGCTGTGAGAACGTGTTTGTTTTGATGAAACATCTCAAATCGACAGGAGGCCACATTGTACACAGACACAGTGTTGGACTTTGTTTAGTGCCTGGTTGTGCAGCACCTGTAACAAGCCTGTCAAGACGTTGCCAATCAGCAGAATGCATGAGCCATGCGCTCATGCATTCTGCTTGGGGTACCGCTTTCTGTAATTTACTATGGGCACAACCCTAGCAAACTAAAACTCACTAAAAACTAGTCACTATTAAAGTCACCCTCAGTACTGGGTCAAAGTGACCTGAATAGCGAGGAAACCATATTAGCAGGACTTAATATGTCATATACTTTACTGTTAAGGAAATAATTTCGGACCGTCCCAGGGTGAGCGTAATGTCGAATTGGCTGTGTTACAGAGGTGACCGGAAAATGAGGTTCGACTGTATCTACAAACTTCAATGCTATTCCATTGTTTTTTATTTAAAATGCAATTTATTATATTTATATAACCCCTAAGAGAACGGCGCAGATTCAAGGAAGAGAGTGTTTTGGCATATAAGCATGACTTAGCCACATAACTTCAAGTATACAAAGACACATTTTTTACAGTTTTCACTTATGATCCCTTGCTTGAATTATATGGTCCCTTGCTCTGCTTTTGCACCAACCAGTTTATGAAACATTCTATAAATGTGAAAATCTATGGTCCCGTTCCCCAAATCTATGGTCGCGTTCCCGAATTGGGACCATAGACTGCCTGAAAAAAATCAAAGACGCACTTTGTGGGAGCATGCTTTGTGATGGTAGCTACTATCCTAGAGTCACTAATAAATTCATTGGACAGAGATCGCCACAAATAATATTTAACTAAGCCCATGATCAGTGCATATTTACGCATTCAACACATACACTGTTTAACCTGCGCTGTACAACACTAACATATGGATTAAGTAGACAGTAAACAGAGACGGTGATCTCGCTGGAACCTCAAGGCAACCACAGGAATCATTTGTTCAGGTCAAAGCAGGCTAAGTGCGTACTACCAGCAGTGTGTGGTTCTGTAAAACAAACACTGCTATAAGTCGTTCATTCCAATAGATAGACAAAAAACGAAGCCCTTGTTTACCAAACTTTATATAAATCAACATTAAGCATCACTTGTCATGGTTTGAAAATAATGTGTGACACTACTGAGGGTTTGTTCTTGACCTGGTCATTGAGTGCTGATATTTGATTGTTAATACCCACGTGGTCACTACAGGGAACGGTCAGTGTTATCAATAGTGCCCTATCTACAGGACAATGTCATGTCATGGTGCTGCGACAAAATTTTAATTGCTGATTTGTTTTTTGTGTGGAGCCAAATACACCAAAGCTTGACATCACAGGTACAGATTCTGACTGTTTTAATCATAAAACTATGTTATATAGCATAAACAATATCTATTCTAGCATCTTGACCAACTAAATGCGTTTGTAATATAATCTGACAATTTCCAATATTTATCGACAAATTTTATTGGCATTATGTTCTCTGCATGCAATGTAAATAAAAAATATAAAAATCTGCAAAATTAAATTACCCAAATTTGTTTCCATTAAAACACATTTGGGCAGTCAAGATGTTATATATGATGATTTTACAATAGAATCAACCAGAGAGTTTACCGGGTTCTACACTAGACGGAAAAACGAACGTATCTGTCCAAAAATAACATCATCAAAATCTTACTTGCATGAAAAGTAGCATATTCAGAAATGTTTCAGATTTGGTGCTTGATTAAAATTTTGCATTTTAAAAACCCAGTGATTTTACTGCAAGCCCAAAAATATCTATACCCTGATTTCTTGCCAGTGGCATTGGCCATTTCTTGGTGAATTGCACAATCCTTCAACCTATCCAGGTGGGTGTGGTACCAAGGTAGTCCTGACAGCCAAGAAGCTACCAGCAGTCAGGTAGATTACCCCTTGACAAGATTACCATCATCCAAGTAAGTGGCTTGTGTTGCTGGCCAACACATGCCCAAAAGCTGTGTAGCTCTGTGATGACTCCCTGGTGAGAGCTGACGCTTGTGGCCCAGTTGCATGAGAGACAGTGGACATGGAATGTAATGTACACTGCTGCAGGCCATGGTCTTTAGTCCAAAGACAAGGGTGCAGACAACTATAGCAAGAGCTGAAGGCTACCAATGCTACTGGCATAATGTGCCACATGTGGGCGTAGACAGGCTACCCAATTATGCAAACTGATTGGCATAGATTGGCTGCACCATTATGCCAACCAATGCTGCACTTGGGCACAGATGGGCAGCACCATTAAGCCACCTTCTGCTACAGAAACAGATGCGCCACTGCACTTGATGTACATACGGGAAGCTGTTAGTGCAGACCCAAAAACATCTCTGCCTGCATGTCTTGCCCGTTGCATGGCATGGTGTGTGCTGATCTGGGCAACAGTGAAACAAGACCGGTGGTACACTGACTCAGTAGTACAAGACAGTGGCCAGCTGCCACTTCAACCTCAACAGACACAGACCCTAGAACCCCTGATCCAGCTCACATTCATGTCTGCAAGTCGCTCACTGGTCACCTAGGTTTCCCTAGATACAGCCACAGTTGTCGGCCATGAGTCAGAAGCGGAATGTTTGTCCACAAGCACCTGGGGAACAGGTTGCAGCCGGAAGGCAAGAAGGAACATGAAGTGGATGTTGAGGCTGAGCCAAGAGCTAGGGAATTGTCACGCCACTAAACCTGCTCCCTAACTGAACTGGCAGAGCACTCCAGTCTCCACTAAACCTGCTCACTAACTGCACTAGCGGAGCACTCCATTCTCCACTAAACTTGCTCACTAACTGCACTGGCAGAGCACTCCAGTCTCCACTAAACCTGCTCCCTAACTGCACTGGCGGAGCACTCCAGTCTCCACTAAACCTGCTCCCTAACTGCACTGACAGAGCACTCCAGTCTCCACTAAACCTGCTCCCTAACTGCACTGACAGAGCACTCCAATCTCCACTGAACCTGCTCCCTAACTGCACTGACAGAGCACTCCAGTCTCCACTAAACCTGCTCCCTAACTGCACTGACAGAGCACTCCAGTCTCCACTAAACCTGCTCCCTAACTGCACTGACAGAGCACTCCAGTCTCCACTAAACCTGCTCCCTGCACTGGCAGAGCACTCCAGTTTCCACTAAACCTGCTCACTAACTGCACTGGCAGAGCACTCCAGTCTCCACTGAACCTGCTCCCTAACTGCATTGACAGAGCACTCCATTCTCCACTAAACCTGCTCCCTAACTGCACTGGCGGAGCACTCCAGTCTCCACTAAACCTGCTCCCTAACTGCACTGGCAGAGAACTCCAGTCTCCACTAAACCTGCTCCCTAACTGCACTGGCGGAGCACTCCAGTCTCCACTAAAGGCTGGGTAGATCAACAGGCAGAATGTGCAATTGAAAGAACAGCATGAAACAGCAGAACAGCATAAGCGGTATTACACCACTGGTACTACATCAGTGTAACTACATCGGTGGAACTACGAGTGGAACTACATCGGTGGAACTACATGAGTGGAACTACATCGGTGGAACTACATAAGTGGAACTACATCGGTGGAACTACATGAGTGGAACTACATCGGTGGAACTACATAAGTGGAACTACATGAGTGGAACTACATGATTGGAATTACCTGAGTGAAACTACATGACTGGAACTACATGAGTGGAACTACATTAGCTAAGCAAGGAACTGGTATCACAAAACAACAACTGCTGCCTGTCTAGTAGACTGTCTAGTAGACTGGTGGTCTAGTAGACTGTCTAGTAGACTGTCTAGTAGACTGTCTAGTAGACTGTCTAGTAGACTGGTGGTCTAGTAGACTGGTGGTCTAGTAGACTGTCTAGTAGACTGTCTAGTAGACTGTCTAGTAGACTGGTGGTCTAGTAGACTGGTGGTCTAGTAGACTGGTGGTCTAGTAGACTGGTGGTCTAGTAGACTGGTGGTCTAGTAGACTGTCTAGTAGACTGTCTAGTAGACTGGTGGTCTAGTAGACTGTCTAGTAGACTGGTGGTGGTGCCTGTCTAGTAGAGTGGTGGTCTAGTAGACTGTCTAGTAGACTGGTGGTGGTGCCTGTCTAGTAGACTGGTGGTCTAGTAGACTGTCTAGTAGACTGGTGGTGGGGCCTGTCTAGTAGACTGGTGGTCTAGTAGACTGTCTAGTAGACTGGTGGTGGTGCCTGTCTAGTAGACTGGTGGTCTAGTAGACTGGTGGTCTAGTAGACTGTCTAGTAGACTGGTGGTGGTGCCTGTCTAGTAGAGTGGTGGTGGTGCCTGTCTAGTAGACTGGTGGTGGTGCCTGTCTAGTAGAGTGGTGGTGGTGCCTGTCTAGTAGACTGGTGGTGGTGGTGCCTGTCTAGTAGACTGGTGGTGATGCATGTCCAGTAGAGTGGTGGTGGTGCCTGTCTAGTAGACTGGTGGTGGTGCCTGTCTAGAAGATGGGTGGTGGTGCCTGTCTAGTAGACTGGTGGTGGTGCCTGTCTAGAAGAGGGGTGGTGGTGCCTGTCGAGATGACTGGTGGTGGTGCCTGTCTAGTAGAGGGGTGGTGTTGCCTGTCTAGTCGACTGGTGGTGGTGCCTGTCTAGTCGACTGGTGGTGGTGCCTGTCTAGTAGAGGGGTGATGGTGCCTGTCTAGTCGACTGGTGGTGGTGCCTGTCTAGTTGACTGGTGGTGGTGCCTGTCTAGTAGAGCGGTTGTGGTGCCTGTCTAGTAGAGGGGTGGTCCAACAGAGCAGCAGATCACAACTGTGTCCACTGGTATTTGACAAGACCTGTGTTGGGCCACAGCAGCTTGTCAACAGATCACAATGTTGTGTCTATGATATGTCAACATTATAAGTAATGACATATTGAGTTCTGTACAATGTCACAACTGTGAAGACTTCATCAGATGTCAATCAACTGAGAACAAATAAGTAATGACAACATCATCTGGATGTTGACATGTACCATAAACACATTGTTCAACCTCTGTATCAGACACTTTCTATCAGGAGCTAACATGTGCTGCTCCATTCACTTTCCAGTCTGTGCGGGCTCTCACCAGTAGTGTATCATTATTGGCAGGCTTTATTAAACCTGCAGCCATCACATCGCACACAGCCTCTCCGCTTTTTCAAAGTTGAAAGGGAAGCTAATGCCTAACATGTTCCACAATTGCTGAGTGCAGGACACCACTGACACTGCGTGTGTTCCAATTCTGGTTTACACATAGTTGTTACAGATGTTCTTAGATTTGACGGTCTTATGGCATACCAAAGTCCCACGAGATCCACTCTATATATCCAGCTTGCAAGGCGAGCTCCTTTCGATCATGCGCAGCAAACCAGCAGACATAGATCTTATCAGTTACACAGATATGCACCACTCAGTGTTGGCACGTGCTACAAGAGTTGGCTGGACAATATGTAACATGTAGTAATAGTAATTTTTATAATAATAATTTTATTAAAGTGCCAACTATAACAGTTGAATTATACAATTGGCACAGTAAAACAACCAATGATATGGGGCGCGATGGCATACCGGTTAGAAGGCCGGACTCTCAATCGAGAGAACCCGGTTTCTAATCCCACTGCGGTCGCCATGAACCTTTGGCAAGTTTGATCACCCCTCGTTGCCACGGTTCACTTAGCTGTATAAATGAGTACCTGGTAATATAGACAGTGGTGGAAATGTGAATGAATAGTCTGCACAATTGCAGCGTGGCTGAATGCTTCCCAGAGAAGTTGAGATGGCCTTGGAATGAACGGGTCTGCCAGGGGTGAGGTGTAAAGCGCTTTGAGCGGTCCTATGGACTGGATACGGCGCTATACAAGAACATACCTTTATAATAAATTAATTAAGACAAACATTATGACTTAAAATATAACAAATTTAAAAGGTGCATGAACATCACGTTTAAAGTTATGCTTGTAAATAAACAAAATAAGAATAGGCTTAGACATGTATAGGTAAATATAATTAAGGACGTAATCATAAATTAAAACAGGCAGTACTATAGTAAAATAAATGATATGCCCTACTACTCGGTACCTCTCACTGACACCAGAGCAAGGATGGTGAGCATATTTTCACATTTCAATACTTTAGTAACAAAGAAATCAACACTGTGACATATCCCTAGACGATGTCCTCTCCGAGCAGAAAGCATACATTTATACCCACTAGGTGGCATGGCAGTTGTTTTCCTCGTCTAACTTTTCATACTGTGCTGGTTTCTCCCAAACATTTGCAGGTGATTAAAGTGCGTAACACAATTTCACACATGATGCCTTTAGAGCCCAGTGAAATGCTCCAGTTTTTCCAGTCTCACACTTTGTCATACAAGATGTGAATGATAAATAAAAAACAGACACATATGATGGGTTGAAAGGTCAGCTTTGGCACTCATCTGTCTGAATCTGTTTTTCAACAGTGTCTAAATATAAAAAGGTGATGGTACAAATTTATATTTTAATGAGATCTCTAAGAATGACATGAATGCAATTGAAATGGCATGCCACCTGGTGATTATGTCAGGCATTTCAACTGCATTTCGGCTGCTGCCAGCAAAACATGAGTTGGTTCAACGGAATTGGATAAAACACCCAGCTGTAAAATTGTACAGTTGTGGTAGTCCTTTGACCTGTCTGCAGATACAAATCGACCTGAATGCCCAGTATCATCTTTAACAAACCGCCATACGGCATTGGCACATGGACTGAGCACAGTGAGCAGTACTGATGTCTGGAAAAAACAACTATTGATAAAGGGGTAAGATATAAACCACACACCGACCTAATTCATGCTTGAATGAACGCCTGAAAGCAACTCCCAGACAGGCCACTACAACCATCTCTACCAAGACAGACCAACTCAACTCCCAGACAGGCCACTACAACCATCTCTACCAAGACAGACCAACTCAACTCACAGACAAGCCACTACAACCATCTCTACCAAGACAGACCAACTCAACTCCCAGACAGGCCACTACAACCATCTCTACCAAGACAGACCAACTCAACTCCCAGACAGGCCACTACAACCATCTCTACCAAGACAGACCAACTCAACTCCCAGACAGGCCACTACAACCATCTCTACCAAGACAGACCAACTCAACTCACAGACAAGCCACTACAACCATCTCTACCAAGACAGACCAACTCAACTCCTAGACAGACTTTGCTGCCTAATACTGAACAGACTTCTAGGCACTGTACAATGTAGATAGTTACTAGACATAGGTTATTATTAAACACGTCTCATTAGTCACCACTAGAAACGTTCTATGTAATCATTTAATCCTATAACTTAAATGAAACAAACATACATCTCTATATATATAATATTATATATACTCAACAGAGCTTATGTGGCAATTAACTCTGTCTAAATGAAACATTAGTACACTCAAGCCTGGCTTCACAGCCATTCAAGTAGTACTTATGTGGGACAGTCACAAATGACTTCCGTACTAAGTACAGAATGCAGGAGGGTCAACCAATACAGTCACCTCATAGCGACTAAGGACAGAGCGCACAACAATGAGATTGCCCCCACAATTATGGTTTGTTACAGCTGATCAATGCTAATTGGCCACTTTGTCATCAAAGGTGACAACACCAAGCCACCCACTCACCTACAGTATGTTTGCACAGTGAACTCATGATAAAGCACACTCACATTGGTCTCAAATGAAAATAACAACTTGTATTTGAAGTGGGCTGAAGAAAACAACAAAACAAGACAGTCTAGTTGTTAGGGGTACGACTTGTATGGTTACAAACCTAACACATCATGTATGGATTTCCCATATACAATACAAACGTTTTATTTGGGGTGGTATATGGCTGTATCACGTTTTTCAAATGGAAAAAGTACATATTTTCTTGCATTCATCACGCAAGAATAAAATTGAATGACAAACTTATAGCGGCTGAAGCACAAATACTTGACACTAGGCTGATTTCCAGTGAAACCTGGTGGATTTTGTTAGTAGGTAATTTTGTAGCCTGACAGATGGCGACATTCAGTCAGAATAGGAATGTCTATAGGCATTTCATGTCTCAAAATATGGATTTAAATTTTGAAGTCACAGCAACTGCTATCAAGTTGAGCTGACAGAGGATACAAGACCAACATCATTCAACTGCCATCAAGTTGAGCTGACAGAGGATACAAGACCAACATCAGTCAACTGCCATCGAGTTGAGCTGACAGAGGATACAAGACCAACATCATTCAACTGCCATCAAGTTGAGCTGACAGAGGATACAAGACCAACATCATTCAACTGCCATCAAGTTGAGCTGACAGAGGATACAAGACCAACATCATTCAACTGCCATCGAGTTGAGCTGACAGAGGATACAAGACCAACATCATTCAACTGCCATCGAGTTGAGCTGACAGAGGATACAAGACCAACATCAGTCAACTGCCATCGAGTTGAGCTGACAGAGGATACAAGACCAACATCAGTCAACTGCCATCGAGTTGAGCTGACAGAGGATACAAGACCAACATCAGTCAACTGCCATCAAGCTGAGCTGACAGAGGATACCAGACCAACATCATTCAACTGCCATCAAGTTGAGCTGACAGAGGATACAAGACCAACATCATTCAACTGCCATCAAGTTGAGCTGACAGAGGATACAAGACCAACATCATTCAACTGCCATCAAGTTGAGCTGACAGAGGATACAAGACCAACATCATTCAACTGCCATCAAGTTGAGCTGACAGAGGATACAAGACCAACATCATTCAACTGCCATCGAGTTGAGCTGACAGAGGATACAAGACCAACATCAGTCAACTGCCATCGAGTTGAGCTGACAGAGGATACAAGACCAACATCATTCAACTGCCATCAAGTTGAGCTGACAGAGGATACAAGACCAACATCAGTCAACTGCCATCGAGTTGAGCTGACAGAGGATACAAGACCAACATCAGTCAACTGCCATCAAGCTGAGCTGACAGAGGATACAAGACCAACATCAGTCAACTGCCATCAAGTTGAGCTGACAGAGGATACCAGACCAACATCAGTCAACTGCCATCAAGTTGAGCTGACAGAGGATACAAGACCAACATCAGTCAACTGCCATCAAGCTGAGCTGACAGAGGATACAAGACCAACATCAGTCAACTGCCATCAAGTTGAGCTGACAGAGGATACCAGACCAACATCAGTCAACTGCCATCGAGTTGAGCTGACAGAGGATACAAGACCAACATCAGTCAACTGCCATCGAGTTGAGCTGACAGAGGATACAAGACCAACACTAATCATTCAACATTGTCTGTAATCATTCATTTCATAAACCAATTTGTAGTCTTAGATTTTGTTTGCCGACGATCACATATATAATTATGAATGATGATTTACATACTTTGACACACATAATCGACATATGCTCTGACACACATAATCGAAACATACTTTGACACACATAATCAACACATACTTTGACACAGATGATGACACATACATTTACACACATAATCAACAAAAACTTTGACACAGATGATGACACACGTACTTCAACACACATAATCGACACATACATTGACACACTAATCAACAAAAACACAGATGATCACACACATACTTCGACACATATCGACACAAACATTGACACACATAATCGACATATACTCTGACACACATACTGTGACACAGATATGACAGTCTGATGCCCACTGCTGCTGTTTCACGGAGGTGACACATGACTGAGCAGCCCAGGGTGATACCAGAACCCATTCACCCGTGACGATATGGTCACTGCCCACCTTGTGTAAAGGTGTAGTCATACACAGTGCTTACCCAATGCTTGGCATAATAAGTCAATTGAAGACACCTCACATGTTGAAGTCATTGTAAAACGTTGTCATGACTTCACAGAACACAAGGCATTTACACTAACTCTCATTCAGCCTTTGCACAAACACCACAACTCTACAATACCCACACAGCAACGAAAGCATTAGTTACCACTAATCCAAACCTTGATCACTGATATCAGAACACGTACATTCCTAGTTTTGTGTTCACTGTGTAATTTTACGGGTTATAGCAGTATTATTTACTTAGATAAAATTATGTATTATTTTAGGATACAATAGTTGTATGTTTGTTGACAATTCCATTGCTAATTTTGACGCCCTATTGGGCCAGAATATTTATGGTTTTAGAAAACCGGTTTACGTTGTTGAAATAATTTAATAAAATGCATGAACACTTGTTTAAATATTCTTAATGGACCCAGGTGGTGTAGGTGGGCAGAAACACTTTACTGTGCACAGTGGTGATTTTACATCCCATTTTATAATTAATTATTATTAATTATATATATATATATATATATATATATATATAATATATATATATATATATATAATATATATATATATATATATATATATATATATATATATATATATATATATATATATATATATATATATATATATTATTTTATTTATTTTTATTGTTTTTATGTACATGTATATATATATATATATATATATATATATATATATATATACATTATATATATATATACATATATATATATATATATAATATATATATATATATATATATATATATATATATATATAAATATATATATATTATGTTTTTTTTTTTTAACAGTTTTTATGTACATGTAGACTGGCTTGTATATGGGTTTATTTACCTGAAAAGAGTATTCGTTATTCATAAGATGCCATACCTATTTGTAGCGTGTAAAAGATATTTTAGATAAGTTCATATGTAGCGCAGTATCCAGTCCTTAGGACCACTCAAAGCACTTTACACTTCACCCCCTGTCATGTTCTTTCCTAAAACCAACTCAACTTCTCTGGGAAGTATTCAGCTACACTTAAATTAATGTGCAAAGACTATTATTCATTGACATATATCCCTCACTGTCACTAGCCAGGTATTCACTTATACAGCTGAGAATTGAGGCAACGTGGAGTGAACAAAACTGCACAAGCTTCAAAATGGCAGCAAGAGGATTCGAACCCTGGTCCTGTCGACTGACAGTCTGGTGTTCTAACTACTGCACCACTGTGCCCCACATTATTGCAGCTAGTGTGTGCACACTTAAAAGCAGAGCCGAATTGTAAACACACTGTAGCGCAGTAGCAGACCAATTAAGCGTCAGTCGGTCAGATGGGATCAGACGAAATTAATTCCCACTAGGTGGCATCATTTTTTACATCGAGATCTTCCTGGAGATTACGTCCGATGAAAACAATTCGCGCTGCATCACAAGACTGTAACTAAATAAAAAAATCATGTTATCAAAGTACATATATATGCAAAAATTAACTGCCACTGTATGTATAATTTTTTATTAATTTCATGGAAATTGCGTGACAAGTCTTCATGAATCAATTTTGTTTTGTCTCATATAATAATTTATTTAATCTTAACATTATTGCCTGAGTGGAATTAAAATTATTAACTGTATATCAAGAAAAATTTTAACCTACTAACTGAAGTGTGAGCAAAAACAATTAAACCTGAACCCCCCGGGCAACCCGCCAGCTATATGAAGCAATACCCTGAGCGCTGGTTATATTTTAGGCCAGCATACACGTCACACATGATTCACAGAGCCAGATATCCACACACGTAGATGTGGATAGATCAAAATATCGAAAAGAAAATTGGAGAAAGTCACCCCTTTGAAGTATGTTTTAAACAATTGGCAACACAGTGTGAACTAAATGAAAAGCTACCAAGACAACATTGAGAAGAATATATTAGAGTCACCATTGAGAAGTCACACATAAAAATACCTTCACACCAGATGCCCCCAATGGAGATGGATACACAGCAGTATATTTTGAGTGCAAACCGAGCTGCTATTGCAATGGATAAAAAAATTTGTTAAAGCGAAAGAAGTACACGAAAGTGCAAGCATCATCTCTAGTATCAGTGACCAAGCCAATCCACAATCACCTGCCCGTGACGTCATTGGTACCAGTGGGAAAAATTCCCCATAAATTTGTTTTGGTATGTGTGTGGTAAACATACAGAATCCCAGGCAAGGATTTCAATAAATAAAACTATAACCCATTATAGACAGTGGTTCGTTACAACAAGGTGCACTGTAGCATGTTCAACAATGATTTTTTAAGTACATTTATATTTAAATTCATAGCTCAAATGAGACAGCCTGGTTTAAAATTAATTTTATTTCAAGACCAGAACATGCCCAGGGCATTCACTGTTGTTACGGCAGGTAGGTAGGTAGACAACACTAGCACCAAGAATTCTTGATTAAATCCACCTTGATTAAATCCACCATAACAACACCAGCTGTTTCTCTTGTTTCCTCAAACATGGCTGATTAATTCCTTGTGTCATCAATTCCATACAATACCACACGCCCCCACATGATGTGTTTTCATGACTAGATGACCTGATCGATTTATTTCTTTGATACTATCTCCCTGTATCACAAACACAGCCTGTCAGAATTACACCATTTCAAATTGTATGCACAAGCACAGCGAGAAATGACACATCATTTACTTAGACAAGCCTATGCTTATCCAAACCTTTCACAATCAAAGGTACTACGTACTCACACTTTATTATACTGATCAATGTTCTTTCATGTTGCACAATTTCTGGGAATCAGAAATTGAAACCTCAAATTATAAACACAATGAAGCAACAGCTATGATAAAAGGGCATTATTTGATGGTGTCCGCCCACCTGCCGCCCTTGATATCGTCCCTTTTGACGCACCGCTCGAGCACATAAACACATACCCCGTAACCACACATAACACCCAACAAAACAGTTGGATTATGAAAATAACAGACATGCATTTATGGGAAGAACTGTAGTTGCATAACTGCAATCCTCAGCATAGGAGTTGCACTGCTACATACCTGCTCAAATGAACTGCTACATGTTACATCAACACAGAGTAGCTGTCAGAAAAACACCTGGCATCACACGAGGACTGCGATCGTATATATTTAGCCAACGATACAACTGAATAAGTCATTGTGATTTTTTGCCTATTTATCTTCTCCAAGTTGTGAGCAAGCATCTATATCTGGCCACATTAACACTGCATAGATTGTCATCAGGACGCAGCTTGAAATTGCATCATAATGCACTCTCTGTGCTTCCTGGGCAGGCGCAACAAGGCTGAGGGTAAAAGACATTCCATGTTCAAACTGAATCGATGTTTGTCGTGGAATGCAAAGTTTCACCTACAGTAACCAGTCTGGTGAATCAGCGGTAGGCTTTGAAAAATCTCATAAATCAGTGGAAACCATGGGTCTTGAACAATCTCGTCAAACTTGTGAATCAACAGCAAGCCTAGTTATTGTGCAATTTAACTTAAGGCATTAGTCGAAAACAATCTCACCAATCCAGTGAACCAGCAGCAGGTTCTCAAACAATCCAACTGATCTCATGATTCAGTGGCAAATCAATCAAGACATGGTTCTTGAACAATCTCACTGATCTCAAGATCTAATAGCAACTATAGTTGTTGACAGATTTTATACATCAAGACATGGTTCTTGAACAATCTTACTGATCTCATGATCCAATAGCTACCATAGTTCAACTTCTTGACAGATCTCACAAACCAAGACTTAGTTCTTGAACAATTTTACTGATCTCATGATTCAATAGCAGCCATAGTTCTTGATAGATCTCACAAACAAAGACATGGTTCTTGAACAATCTTACTGATCTCATGATTCAATAGCAACCATAGTTCTTGACAGATCTCATAAACCAATACATAGTTCTTGAACAATCTTACTGATCTCATGATTCGACAGCAACCATAGTTCAACTTCTTGACAGATCTCATAAACCAAGACATAGTTCTTGAACAATCTCACTGATCTCAAGATTCAATAGCAAGCTGCAACCATAGTTCTTTACAGATTTGATCAATCAAGATATGGTTCTTGAACAATCTTACTTATTTCATGATCCAATAGCTACTATAGTTTAACTTCTTAACATATCTCATAAACCAAGAAATGGTTCTTGAACAATGTCAGCTATCACATAAATGAGCAACATGTACAACTCCTGACAATCTCACCAATGTAATTAATAAGGTATGATCCATTTAAATGTATAGAACCTAATAATAAACCTAATTCAACCTATACATTTAAATGTATAGAACCTAACAATAAACCTAATTCAACCTATACAATTAAATGTATAATAAACCTAATTCAATCTATATATTTAAATGTATAGAACCTAACAATAAACCTAATTCAACCTATAAATCTGAACACCTTCACTTCTCCCACCCAGAATTCACTGAACCTTCCAGTTGTGGTATAAATATAACATCTATAAGTTAATTCTAGATAAAATGTCTCATCTATAACACAAATTGCTTGCTTACAAGTGAAACAATGATACGGATTGTGCCTATTGTGTCCAAATATTTGGCAAGGCATTGTCTCGGTTTTAATCTACGAATGCTAAGATTACATGAGCAGTACACTTGACAACATTCAACAGTATAATTAATACCATGTTTTCACTCCAAGTTGAATAACAAGTTTTTAAAATAACCTTGAGTCTTGAAACTAAGTAGACAAGAGTTCCTTCTATTGACAAAGATATGATTTTTACAAGTGCGCAAAATAACACTAAGTTTGCGTCTCCAGTACATATATCTACCCAATATACACTTATAGTCTTATTCTCACCCTGTTCACAATCACATACTGTTATCTCACACGTGCATACATTGACAAAGACGATGTTCAACTTGAAATCATAACTAACAGACAGCCAACCATTTCACATGAGATGCACACGACAGGCTGAAGCTGCCTTCACATGACAAATCATATGTACACAAATATTTATATATTTAATTTTTTACTGTAGTTGGACTATTTAAAGAAAAGAAAACAACTAGACAACAGAAGAAAGAACTCATTTATCCAATTCAACAAAGTAATTAATACAAACATGTAAAAAAGGGGACAAACTTGAAAAAAAAACCAGTTCTGAAAGCCCCTGATGCAGTGAGCACTATTTGCTCAAATAGTTCATAGTGAAGTTGTAATTCGTTACACTGTCACAAAAAGTTCAAACAAGCGATGTAACAATGTAGCTGTAATTAATTACAATGTAGTACAGTTGTAACTGACCAATCTGGTTATAAGTCAGCCACAGGGAAGACCTGACTTCAACAGTAAAATACCAAATCTGTATGTCACTCTGACATGGTGAATTTTGTGAAAACCTGTCAAGAAACTCTTGGTATTAGTTCCGAATATTTCAGCCGTCTCACTTGACCTTCGTTGGACTGACGTCGCTACATGCATGTCACACGACCATGTGACACAAGCTGGATAAGAACTGGCGGAAGAACCTAGCCGATGTCTCGGACCAAACACTAAGAGTTTCTTGAGAGGTAATCACCATAACAAATATGACATTCCAAGAAACCTGAATGTCAATCCAATTCGAGAATGATTTTCACTTACTTTGTGATGTCGTAAAAGCCACAGGATGCAGCAGCGTGTAGCGCCGTCCACCCTTCGCTGTCCGCTGCATCTATGTTTGTGCTGTGTTCCGCTAGAAACTTCACCATGTGCAAGTTGTTGTCTATGCATGCCTGCAGCAAGACAGCCAGATGTCAACACATGCACAAATATTACATTTCACAAACACGTCTGTTAAAATATTACATTTCACAAACACATCTGTTAAAATATTACATTTCACAAACATGTCTGCTAAAACATTACATTTTACAAACACGTCTGCTAAAATGTTACATTTCACAAAACATGTCTGCTGGTAAGGATAGTCCAGGATCTCACTTGTACACTTCCACAATACTAGGCAATGATTCAGCACCAAAGCAGTCACAGCCTATAATAACGTTTTGAATTACTTGGATCGTTATAAGATAATTTAATCCGATATATATTTCAACATAAAGAACTTATCTTTCTGACCAAATTGTCTGAGTCAAATTCAAAACTAACTTTAAAGATTTTGAACAATTTGATGCCCATCTTCAAATATCTCCATAAGGTGAAATATATCACACACAAAAGTATATACCATTTAAGAATATTTATGTCAACAGAACAATTTTCTTGTTATGTGAAAGAAACTTTGTAGATACTGCGTACACACAATTGAGCAATTTGTTGTACACTTGCACATAATTGTTTTGAGGTGAAAAAGTTATCTTTTTGATCTCATAGTTGACTGAGACCAAGTTCTAACCTTGCTTAGAAACCAATTTGTTTGTGTTTTTCTGCACTTCTTACTAGTTGTTAATGCCAAATGGTCTTCATTCTGTTGCCCAGTATTGTGAAAGAGAGCACTTGCAAATTGCATGGCTACCTAGGGTAACTTACTTGCCTACAGGGAAAAGGTAACGTTTCACTTACATGACCCTTGGGGTAATTTCAATCATGTACATGTCATGTCTGCCCTAAGGTGGCAGGTCAGGACTTCCGTCATGAATTAGATATCTAGGTGAAAATCATTGTCTATAACCCCATCCCAGGAAATTACGGCTGAGGTTCATTCAGTGCATCATATTTTTCTAAGTTCCCAATTACTGGATATCAATTCCAAGTCTCTTATTTGGTTAGATGGGATAAAGTTAACTAAGTAAGTAATTTATGTTAAAATAGGTCCTTACATATTGGTCTGGTACATTAAAGCAGGACTACATTAAAACAGGACTACATGTATAGTATAAGAAGTTAATTTAATTTTCCACAGGTTGGTAGCAGGACATTCTGTTCTCATGTCAATCCACATTTGATTATGTTTCCACCTGGTTAGTTGAGAATAGTGATTACAACATGTAAGCAAATATTCTTGCTGGTTAATTCAGTAGCAACACATTGAAATACATGACGAGCTTTTCATTTCTGTGAGTTCTATGACACCTCCTTTAACCATACACACGTTGCAGCCATGTAATCTCAGGATCAGAAAATAGACCACACATGTTGCAAAATCCAGCAAGAACTAATGATACAGTCTGAGCATTTTGTATCATAAAATCATGTATATGTGTTAACTGTATATGTATGAACTGTATATGTGTTAACTAACTGTATATGTATTAACTGTATATGTGTTAACTGTATATGTATGAATTGTATATGTATGAACTGCATATGTGTTAACTAACTGTATATGTATTAACTGTATATGTGTTAACTGTATATGTATTAACTGTATATGTATTAACTGTATATGTGTTAACTGTATATGTGTTAGCTGCATATGTATTAACTGTATATTTATAAACTGTATATGTATGAACTGTATATGTATGAACTGTATATATTCCAACATTTTGACTGTCCAAATGTTATTTAATTAACCACTTTTAAAAAATATATAGTTTGACAGTTACCCGTTTTATAATTAAAACATTTCTGTCCAAATGTTATCTTTCTATGACATGGCATACAAGCTCGCTATTCATAAACAGATAATGGTCCAATTACATTTTTTAAATGAGGTTTATTAAAACACCTTTGGGTGACATTAAACTACAGTTTATACTATAAAAAATTACGACAAAAATTATAAAACTTTTTTAACCAACTGACAGACACTGCGGACAACGAAAAACAATTATAACAACGTTAGTCACCATGTGCTGACTCAGATATAAGGCAAAGCTACAATCTCCGGGAGACTATCTTAGGTCCAGAAGGCATTTGGCATGCCCAGTCAGTGACATTTGCGGCCATTGGAGAGATGGTATAGTTACTGAAGGGATATATATCAAACTATGACAGAAGGGTATCGCCAAATGCACATTATGATTGCACAAGACAACTAGTTTCTCTGTAGCTGTGTCCAACATCTGGAACGAACTCCCCATCAATTTATAACCATCTGAAACTATGGCTAGGTACCTTCCATAAAAAATAAAGATATATTTATTCGAAAATGCATTTCCACCCTAAATCCTCGACAGCCCCTCGCTCTGATGATTGCTTTTGCACGGCCCTGTTCATATCATACATAACAATTCTGGTTTGTTGTGCCTTTGAACTCAGCTCCGTGAGGAGTTAGGCACTATACAAGTTTATTAGTATTATGACGATATACGATGACGTTTTTTTTATCGCAGTCAATGACATTTTAGTCCACATGCACAGTCAGCCAGGAAAATATTGGCCTATCTGGCGCCCACACTGCGCATTGAACACCCATAATGGATATAACAGGTCTGACTCAAGGATTGCGATCAAGGTAGTCTAAGAAGCTTGAGTTGCATACGGCAATGACTGATCTGTTTTGGTTTATCCAATTGTAAATAAACCCAGTGACCACAGTTTTGTACACCTCTTTATCAACAAATTGTTCATTGGTGGTAGCAAGTGCAATGTGGTTTGTCTAAATTCAATGCTGTAAGTGCTACTAATTACAGACATCTAGAATAATAACAATATGTCACTTATCAGTAATGTTGGTAAGGCAATGAATAAATCTTTGTTAACAAGGTTATTTAATTTGTCTGATCAGCCAAATGTAAAAACATTTTCAAAGGGGTATTTTTAATCTTCAACACATAATCAAGCCTTGTTCCACGAGGGCATGGATGTCAAAAAAATAACAACTACATGCTTGATGTGATCCGCCCAAACAGTTGATCACAGTTAAACTGGGAAGGTGTTTTTTTATAGAGATAACCAGCTCTGAGATTCCACAACAGCAGTTTTTCCATTTCCCAGTAAGGGATATTTTACTTCCCCTGGCATAGGCACTAGGTTGAATTGGTTCAGAAAGACACAGGCAAAGTGGTAAGAATGAAACTGCCCAAGTTTTGAAACGGCAGCAATTGGACTCGAACCCTGGGCCTCTCAATCAACAGCTTGGCACTCTAACTGCAGAGCCACTACGCCCCCACTAACAGACCGCAGTGTTAAGCAGACTTCGGTTAACAGTGAATTTCAGAACTTGTCTGGACAAGATCAGTCTCTATCAAGCGGGACAGCCCAGGCTCAACCAAATCATACTATATCTTCCAGGGAGTGAAAGTAAAGCAAATTGCCCACCCTAATTGATCTCTTGTTGTGCACACACCTAAGACAGCACTGGCTCAACTGTATTTTCTGATGCAGCACATTAGTGCTAGCATCAATCAAGTGTGTTATTTACAACCATCAGCCTGGCCTGGATGCTGGGAGAACCTATCAACCAATCAGTGATGCACAACATCAGCACTACAACCAAAATAACCAAAACTGAGAAGTAATTAAGAGAAAGAAAAGGTCGGCTTCACGAATGTTGTACCAGTAAAATAATACACATTACCACGATTGTTTTTACATATAATTAGTTACAATAATAATGAACTTCTACATCACCTATATCCCCAGGAACCTGAGCTGAGAAGTGCCACTAACCACAATCATTAAGCATTATCACAAACAGGGACGTGCAAAAGTTATTGTAAAACTGAGCATGGTTATGAGTATATCATCCACACTTCAACCTGTACAAACTTTCATATATCTAACTGTTTGCAATAAATTTTTATTTAAAATAAATTATAATGAATTTCTGCAGATCAACCTTAAACAATAACATACAACAATGCTAAATAATAATGAAAAATCATTTGCGTTGATGGCGCTTATCCATCATATGCACAGCAGCGTAATGCTAAATTATACTTTATTTGTTTATAAATCTTCAGTTGTCCCTAATTCTGATAATTACTTTTGCACATCCCTATTCACGATTATGCTTAATCATTCTGCCCTGTTAGCGCCTCTGAGCTCAGGTTCCTGAGAATATAGGCATAATAGAAGGTAATTATTTGTTATTATATCACTTCAGTTTTGTGCTCAGTTTAATAGCATCAACTAAGGTTAAATGATACATCTGATTGAGAAAAACACCAATGAAATTATTTCTACACATCCCAACATCATTGATCAACCTGTCGCTTGATGTGTGCAGGATGCATATAGAGCTGCTGAAAGCATTATAGCTAACTCGGTCAAACAGTTGACCTATGGGATTGGGTCAGGTCACTTGAGGTGGCTGTGTCCAGCTTATATTGGCCTGTTGGAGTTACTGATTCTGGTCTAAACTTTCCCCAACAAAGATAGCCTGGGAATAAACAGCAGTGGAAGAGAGGCAGATAAAATAACTTTGAGAGAAACAGTGAAGCAGTAGATAAGGTCGACTTGTCTGACCTAGAGACTGATACAACAGCAGAGAAGTGGAACAATGCCCAACCTTATGTATGCTGCACTTTGTGTGCCACAATCACACAAGACTAGAATGACTGAGACGATATCTTTCATCGCCTAACCGATGCTTGTGATTCTAATGATATGGCCATGTGTGCAGAATAGGTGAATGAAGACACTGACACAAATCTTATAGCGTCAACACTGGAACCAGAAAACATGATGGGAAATATAATATAAGATACAAAATCAGTAAGACACAAAATAACATTAGTACTGATCTGTGGGACGCAGTAACCCTGTGTTAGATTGGTGGCCTCTTAATCAAGATGACCGGGGCTTGAAAACCCTCGCTGCCACTTGGAATCTTTGGCACTTTCGTTCATTCCATGTACCTCAATTTACTCAGCTAAATGAATACCTGGCCATAGACAGGAGAGACGTCAGAAGTCTAAATAAATTCATCCAAAATTCTGAGGAAAGGATATCACTGTGAACAAATGTACAACATAAACAGCTTTCACACTTACATTTTAAAATGGTTTAGTTAAAACGTTTTAACTAATCCAGTCCGAAAACACACGTGTGAACGCGATTTAGCGCTAAACACTTTAGCTAAAACGGTTTAGCTGAACCGCTTCAGTAGGTGGTCTAGTTAAACCGTTTTACCTAAAACGGTTTAAGATGCAAGTGTGAACGCAACCGTATTAGCTAAAACGTTTTAAGTACGTCACAGTCATGCGCATTCAATCTAGCGCCTCGTCGCTTCCTGTTTGAAACACAAACAATTTTCTTATGTTTGTTTGCGCATGTGCGCATACCAACTTCCTCCTTAAAACGGTTTAGCCATTGCATGTGTGAACGCTCACTACTTTCAAACGTAAACCGGTTTAACTAAAACGGTTTAGCTAAACCGTTTTAATTCTGTAGGTGTAAATGCAGCAATTATGTCATATCACATTGGTCTGCTGTCTGTTGCTAGGTTTATTAATAATGTGAAACTTGTGTGTTTATTCTGCACATGGCTAGCTGTAGCACTGAGACCGGTCAACGCATGCATAAACAAGTGGTCCATTGACACGGTACGATGTGCAAGAAAAGTGGACAAAAGTCAACAGTCCCAGATTAAATGCAGTGGTGACCGGACAGAATAGACGAACTGTGCACGGAAGCAGCTACAAAAACACAGGTCAACCATGGTGACCTTTCGGGTGAATGCCATTGTCGAGGTGCAGGAGTGCTTCAAACCATGGTCTGCTTTGTTTGTGAATGGACCAGGCCAGACCAAATAAACCAGTTGTGTCACAGTCCACTGACAGGCCAAGCTAATGACAGATAATTGATTGACTCCATACACTTCAAGGTATTGGATAATACTACCATACAATTTGTTGACTGTACTGAAAAAACAGTGATGTACATATTTCTAAACAGGATTGGGGGCACAAAATAAAAGCAGTTTTTGTAGGTGAAAACAAACATATCTTGCATTCTGACCAACAATTGCACATTTGACGTGAAACAAAAAGAGAGGGCAATAATTTTGTAGGAGTTTTTGCATTTACCAACTTGTATTGAATTCTTTTTACTGTGATTTTTCTTTAAATTATTATGTTTTTCTTCAAAACATTTCAGTGAATTAACACTCTGGTTGAAAGTAAAAAAAAATTTTATCACTCAACTTTTGGCTCCCATCACACGGGCTGGTGTAAGACCATAATTAACAATATGTGTTTCATAACATTAACATTGGACGACCAATAGAGCATTCAAGAAAAGCTGACTTGCTCTATGTAGAGCAGGATTAGATTTTATATGTCCACAGCTGATTACACGACTAAGCGAGTGATGATAGAGCCCACCATACATGCCACCAGGGTCTGATCCGAGGCTAACATCAATCGATTTATATTAGACATGCACTTTTTAGGCCCAACAAAAAACTATTCAAGCTTCTAAGCTATACAGTGAATGCACGGGGTGATGGGTATCACCCTGGTCTCTTCTCATTACCACACTCGTGGGGTCAAATGTCTTATTTTAATGGAGTGATGCCATGTGACAGGTAAACACGGAGAACGCGCAACTGACAGCTGCAAATCGGAAAGCCGCTCAACGTGTCATTTATGCGGGAACAGAGTACGACGACCTGTCACATGCATTGTATGTCTGGGGCAATTGTTTGGCTGGAAAAACCTGTGTGAAAAAGCGGTGGGAATGCCTGAAAGTGGCACACAGGGCTGTACAACTGGCTGTGTGTACAGGAAGCACTTATCTACATATATCAACAGCACCACAGGCCATAATACACTCAGCCCACTACACCGTAATGTCATGTATATCATAATATGAATTGGACAGTCAGTTGGAAAGTTGCAGTGTCAGCTATGAAATACAGACCAGCCAGCCTTTTCTTTACTCTTCCACATATTTATTTACTCACTATTGTTTTCCTGTGCTCAGATTACGGTTACCATTCAATAAACAGCTGTCAGGTCTACAACATGGCTAAGCCAAACCATTTGTACTGTGCAGGTTTCAAGATTTCTAATGCCAGATTCAACGGCATAAATTCAACTGATTTAGCCTTTCGCAAATCCGGTACGCTGAATAAAAAAATGCCTATTTTTGGTCAAACTATCAAAAGAATTTACTTTAGTCATTGGATCTGGTAAGGCTCCAAAATGGTAAATACTGTGCAGGTCAATGCCAATCATGGGTGTGACTTCCATCCTCTCGCTGATCACATGATTCACTTCACTAACTAATTTAATAGTTTGATGATGATTTCACAAAAACTGCATATAAAAGTTGCATAAATGAGCTACCATGTTGCAGTGGATACTAGGTAGTTAGGTTTGATTTTTTTACAAAATGAATATGAAATCAGACTAGCGAAAAAAATCAAATTAAGGAGCCCCTTTAAACACTGTAGACTACAATGTAAAAAAGGTTGTGGGGTGTTTATACAAAAAAAATTCTAGATGGTCATTTGTAAAATCCACCGTTTGCACCACATTAAAACTTGTTCCAATGTAATTTTCAGTGAAATGTCCTGGTTGTGACTTTCAGTGCCTTTCTCGAAGAAGTAACAATGTAATGGCCAGCAGTAAGTGGCTGAGCAGGCAGAGACTCACTATTATTAGTGTGCATGGCTGACTACAAGAAAACACAGTCTCTGCCTAAGGTCATCAGGCATATCTCTCCAGGCAGGGGTCAAACCAGTAGCAGTATGTCTTTAGATTTCTGATAATGAGCTATTCTCCAGAGTAGTCAATGCATTACTACTGTGTCCACCTCAAAACTGACCTAATGAGCTGTGCATGCCGCCCACCCAGACATCTGGTAACACTTGGATGCAACTGGTCGACTTGCTTAGCACCTGGTGGTTGGACAGAATTTGGAAGTTTGTGTATTTTGGATGAGACACTAAAAGCTGTTAATCCCTGTACCTAGTTTATGCCAGGGGAAGTAAGAGATCCCACACAGGTGATCTCTATCTCTCAAGGGATCATTTGCATGTAGTATGTATGCAACCAGCTCTAGAAAGCTCAAGTCACAATAAAAATGATATAATATTGTACGTGAGTAATACACAGGCGTGAGGAAGAAGCAGCTAGTATAGATGCACCAGGTCACTATGTAGTTTGTTAATGTTGGCAGGAGTGTTATCTGATGCATCTGACATAGATGCAAACATATTGTAGGCACTCGGATACCACTAACGTTAGATACCACAGCTAGTCTGATTGATAGCTTAGTATGTACATTCTCAATATGCTAACAGGCACTAGGCATGCTTAGATAGCCTGAATGTCACTTTTAGATGTCACTTTTAGTTTTACGATGGTTAGTTTGACATATGATTGATACCATGACTTGTTCCGTGAATGTAACAGTTAGCAGACAGTTGGCACTCAGACAGCATTAATGTCATGCTATACCATATTAAACATTTATCTATACAGGACTAGAGTTTCTCAACCATGGATGAAATATGCATTTCACTGGAGGAATTCATTAATTACTTGATTGTGAATCTTCAAAGCACAAAAACATGTCATGTTCTTCACGAAACGTCTGTGTGTCTGTATACTGGTGCATGCGTGGGTGCATGCGTGGGTGCATGCGTGGGTGCATGCGTGTGGGTGCATGCGTGTGTCCGCATGTATGTGTCAGCAGTGTGCATATACATATTTATATAATATATTGGACAAACACTGGAGTTTCTTATGTATGTATACACAGAGACACCATCAGTGGCGCGAGTCCATGACAGGTTGTACGTCTACCCCCTGTGGCGTCCTATACTTATGGCAAAGCCAATATTTCAACTTCTAGGTACTATGTTAGCCAGCAAGTCATATCAAGAATTATATGAAATGGGTGGGTGGGCAGCCCACCTGCCCCATGATATGATCCTGGAAAGCGC
This sequence comes from Lamellibrachia satsuma, assembly GCA_033239005.1. Taxonomy (NCBI): domain Eukaryota; kingdom Metazoa; phylum Annelida; class Polychaeta; order Sabellida; family Siboglinidae; genus Lamellibrachia; species Lamellibrachia satsuma. The sequence goes on along the minus strand of BSQZ01000002.1, from coordinate 882,741 downwards.
AATTCCATTGAGTCACCATGTCGGATTTGAGTCACCATGTCAGATATGATTATGAGTCACTACATCAGATGCAGTTATCACCCATCAAAGAACACTTTAACCTTTAATTGGAGAACCTTAGACTAGTGACTAATGACTGGTATGTAGCCGAGACAGATCCCGATACAGACGCCTCAACACTAAACATGATAGTAGCAAGTTCCTATCTGCAAGTCGACAACATTTGGCAAGTTCTAAATGATACAGAGCTACTAGCCAGCTCCACATTGGTTTCATTTTATCACATAGGGACCAACTCAACACAGCTGCCCCGGCCAACATATGTCAGTCCGTCCAAGGGCACTGGCTAGGATAACCAACCTAGTGCACTATAAATATGTGTGCAGTCCTTATGATGCCCGGAGTGAACACCTTTGGGGAAGGTCAGTGGGAGCAACCAGGTGGGAGAGGGGGAGGGGTCCTGTTTACCTGGCCTATTTCACCCAGTAAACACAAACCAGCTTGCTAACTAGCACTGGCTGTTCTCATTAACTCTTTACACACGAGCGCGACTTCACGCTCCCTCCTCAATGCATTTGGCCCATCACGAAACAAGTTCCTAGATGTTCAAATAATGCCATGCGTAAATAGCAACACATGCAGTTGGTTTAATAAAAGACAGTATACTATTGTTATATTCATCGAAAGAATTGATTTTGATCGTTATATTGGGTAACTAGTGAAAGTGTAAATAGCCTGATGTAGAGCTGAATCACTTTTACCCTTTTTTTGCTGAATTTTGGCTGGGTAAAAATTTATTACACCAAAACTAAATAACAAATTTGTACAAACCAGCTAGCATGTCATAGTGAATTCTAAGTGGGTTTGATTTTTCACAAAATGATTCTAAAACGACCGAAAATATTAAAGGAAAACGAAGAACCTTTCAGCTTCACCCAGCACCATGGAACTGACAGAAACCTAGAAACTACCACCTCACACTAAGCAGCTTGGATGGTTATTTTCCCTAAATGTGTTTTGACAGCAAGGTGTAGTTTACATGTTTTGCTGTCCCAGTACATCGTAATGACGTCAAATGGAGCGGAAATATTACACTATGGAAGCTTCTTCTCATCCTTATGTGCAGCAAAAACTACTAAACACTGCTCAGAAATTCTGCACCAGTAAATAATACATAATATCTTCCTATATAAAATAAGTTAAATAACTGTTGCACACAATGTTTTTAAGGTACAACTCTATGGGCAGTGCAGAATGCCTTTCTTATTCAATAAATATTACATGTAAATCTCATACAAACAAAGTGGGATTTTGTAAGCAATTTGCCCACATGATAGGCTTTAAAGGCATTTGTTGCAATCATAGATGAAACACAAACATCAGATGTACAACGACAACATCCCCTCTTCACAAAACTATGTACACAAATTATGTGATGTAACTGACTCATGTAGACATCATTATGTTTGACTCGACAGACAACTGGCAGAATCCTGTCAGTTGAGAAACCTTGCCACCTTGTGTAGAAACGTCCACTTGACCTGGCATAGCTGTACCTAGATTGCCTCCAAACTGCTGGGCCCAGTCTGGGTGGCAGAGGGTTAGTGGAGCTGATGCCTTGCAGACTCCTGGCGCATCTAGGCCCATATTTGCTACATGCTGACTGATCAGTGGAATCCATCTAACTGGATGACCACTTCAATGGGAGGGGGCAACTCAAAAGTGTTTCCTGTGTGCGTGTGTGCATGCGCGTATGTATGTATGTATGTATGTATGTATGTATGTATGCATGCATGCATGTATGTATATATGTGTGAAACGTCAAACTTGCTCACTGAAGACCACAACAAAAAACAATGTTTGTGTCCAACAATGAATAATGGTGTACATGATGTTTGTGTTGTCATTAAAAATACCTGTAGGCTGGGTGATGCACCAACTATATTGCTACTTTGTGCCTGCAAGCTATTATGATGAGTAAGCTAGAACTAGTAGCATATTCGTCATAAAAAGCCTACTCATCTTTGTCTGAGAAACCCAGGAGTGGCCGTGTTTCAGTGAGCAAGACTGTACCTATGAAAGTATGTAGTGTGGCCTGAAATATTCATTGGGGCCAAAGTCAGGTGTTTTTCAAAATTGGAAACTTCAAATTTACCAAAGTAGTACATAGTGTTGCCTAACATATTCATTCCAACTAAAGTATCTTTAAAATGGGAAGCTTCAAACCTATGCCAAGAAAAAGAAGTATGTTGTCTGGCCTAGAAACCAGTCTGGCTCTGAGACAGAAATTGATAAGGCATACATCTTTTTGTTTCACAACTAGCAGACAATGTTGTGATGTACGACAATGGTACCAATCCCAACATATCTACGCAAGGCAGCGGCTGATATAGAACACAAGAAACCTCTCATTCTAAGGCCTCAGAAGGTCCACAGATGGAAACAGGCATATTTTTACATCTTCAATCACTAAACATTCTTTGCACATCATACGGAATAATCTGTGATATTTACATGCCACTGGTCTGGAAAATGAACTTCTGCTTCAAGTCACGGCCCAAGTAAGTATCCACTACAGATACAGTATTACTGTAAGATATAAGTACTGCCAATTCCAATCTCTTTCCAAGCTACCAAATGAAAAAAAAATTATATTTAGAAAAGGCCAACTTTGCACGTTTGATGGGAAATTGTGTTGTATATTCGGCATTGTCAAAGAGAAAGATTTCCGCTACACATTAATGCCATTTTTTATGTATACTGCTGACATTAAATCTGATAATGATTCAATAAAAAATATTTATACATCTTTTTCAATGATTCTGACTTGATAACGTTTATATTGTACAAGGAAAAAGGCCTTTTTAAAGAATATAAAAAAACATACAGTTTATTGTAAATTTAATACAAGTATACTTTTTTAACTTCAGATCTGTCTTCAAGCTGACTAAAGAAACAGATCAAGCAAAACTCCATTCTATAAAAAGTTACTGCCTGAAGAATAGCGAAAAATTTAAATTTTGGCAGGTTGCTCTAAAACTTTAAAAGCAACTACAGTTGCCCGGACAGACTTAACGCCACTCATAGAACTCACCCAAGACAACTTTTCTGGGAAACAGCCAAGAATAACTAGTTTTTACGAGAGCTGAAGGCAATTCCTTCAAGCTACATGTGATGTTGTTTTTGTGGGGTTGATAAATGACCATTAGATGGTGTTTGAGTAAATGTTAAAACTTACATAAGGCACTCAAGATCTAAACAGAATGTGCATTTAATAAATGTCAAACAATTCAAGACAAGTAAAAATAAGAGAGCAAGAGTAAATGTTCAAACTTACGTAAGGCACTCAAGATCTAAACAGAAAGTGCATTTAATAAATGTCAAACAATTCAAGACAAGCGCTTATTCTCAATGCATCAGGTTTGCATCATAAATTGCAAAGGATGTTTTCTTCTGAGCTGACTGATCTGATGTAGCCAACATTATTAATATCCCATTTACAGATATGCTAATGTAGACTGAGTTATATCAGGTTAGATTGTATATTCTCTGTTATGAGAATGACTACGTTGACTATGTGTGGGGCCTGTGGGCTAATTTTGTAACTGTACAGCATCTCAAATGTGTAAGACAGTGACAGATTAACTTCTGCCGACTGATCTAAGCAGACACCTTGCCAGTCAGTGGACAAACAAAATAGTAGTTATATCACAACTGTGAGTTTAAAATTATCATTAACAAACAATATTTTACTAATTTATGCCATATAACCAGAATTATCCCACCAAAGAATACTAATTGGTCTTACACACTTCAGGAATATGGGCCTCATTTACTGTTTGTAATTGTTGTGGGCGTATTTCATAAAACTGCTACATATCCTTTCTAATGTAAAACAGATAACAAGCTCATGACATAGTTCAGGACTAAAGGTCCATACAATTTACAAAGGTCAAAAGTCTGATTTTTATAGTAATTCACAAACCATGTCTTTCAAGGATACTGACTTACACCTTACAATTATGTTCAGTTAGACAGACTCTACAGGGAACACTTATTAACTAGTAATAAAAATGCATACACTAGTCTACCTAGGCATTGACAGTAACTAATAAACCCAGCCAAACAATCTTGCATGGAACGTTCAATTATGAATCAATGCAGTATTACTTCTTTGGCATTTTGGGAATGCATCATGGGAGAAAGTATCTTCTGTGATGAGTGTTACTAGTCACAAGAATGATGGCATCCATCAGATCAGACAGACCTACAGGTACACACTATACTACATGTATGCCAGCCAGACATGTTCGATGGGGCGAAAAGTAGGTTAGTGGTGCTGTCCCAGACTACAGGCTACAGTCAGCAAGTGGTGATGTAGACAGTGCGAGATGGACTGTCTGTACTGCCTTTGTTGGCTTGTTACATTCCACAGCATACACGTAATGATACACACATCAAGCTGCAGTGAAAATGCTTGTACGATGTAATAATTACAGCAAGCAACGGTGACCTGACGATCAAAGCTGATTGACCTCCGTGGTTGTTGCATGTGTGTTGGCGCAATAATGAAACACGAGAATTACACGTGCACGCGTGTCACCGCACCTGCCATATCATGCATCAGATTATGATGACATGCACCAACATAGCAGATGCCAGTTCTATATATGTGGATGCCATGCCAGTGGGTATCCAAGACATCAATATAGCACAGTGCAGTAGACCTGTGGTATTCATAGGTGGTTGATGTGAGACGCACAGACCACCCCAGACACAGTGTCAGCCTCCCATCATTCCAATGACCCTCAAGTCTCTAGATGCATTAACACAACCACCACTTGTCAGTGAGTTGCCGCGAATCTATAAATCCTGGATTAGCACAACCATTATTAATTCATTCAACTACTTGACCTTGTAATTTGATGTTCAAAATGGAAAATGACTGCATATAGAACTGGCAGTTGATTGACAGACTGACAGGCATCAGGAACAAGATCTGCAAATAGGCCCTGCATGACATTCGTTTGTGTTAACGAAAGGTGCCATTGAGAAATTCTAAAATAATAAATAGTTCACATACTTCACCATCTATATTAGCCACCCCACTAGTGGATAAATAGCGGATATCGAATATTAAAACCTTGTGAAAGGTTTGGCCCATAAGTTACCATGGCTACTCTGACGTGACAGCTAGTTTTAGCATGCATAATAACAAAGTAACTTCTCACTCAATGGCTGGACCCACTAGGAGTGTAAGAAGCTATTCAACTATAAGCCTCTTCACTGATCATCTGAATTCTGATACTCATCCAACGACCCACAAACAAATGCTTACATTCAAGTTTATTATCTCAGGTTAACAAATCATCCAATTATTCAAACAAACCAAATTGCTTTCTGATTTTTATATCAGCTGTCAAATAGTCAGAGTGCATGATGACTGATGTGCAGAAAAGACCAGCCACATGACTTTCATTTCTGTACACATAAATTATAATCTATAATAATGGATGTTAAAATTAACTACTGTGGATGCATTTTAGTACAGTTGTTATCACCATCAAAACCTGCACTTTTCACTACACACATTGTGATGCCAGTGTAAAAACAAAGCTAAAGGATCAGGATTTTAAACCATTCTCCTAGAAAGAACAGAGGCAATTACTGATTAATGGAACCCCCAAGGAAGGTTGACCCAGAAACACCTGGTGGCAAGACCTTGAAGTGGAAATGAAGAAGATGAGTTACACCTGGAGCAAACCACACGAAGATGACATAAAACAAAATGCAGTGAAGAATTGTAGCTGATGGCCTATGCTCCCAGTGAGCAAACAGGCCTAACTAAGTAGGGAGTCAAGAAAATTGCTCAAAGTTTCCTTTATACCTAGTTAATCATGCTTAGGTGGATGCACAAGCCACAGGTTCTCTTGGCACCCAAGACCATGACAGGAATTCCATTACTTTTACCACAACTATGACCGTGTTACTTTTAGTTACGAAATATGATACTGAAGTTAAGCTTTTATAATGACAGAACAAGCACAAACATTACAATGAATATATTAATTATGCTAACCTACAAATTTAATGGACAAGTCAGTACTCAAATACTGCAACTCACTCGTTTTGAATAATAAAAATTAATGAAGAACAGAGTTCTCATAGATAACCCCTTGATAACATAAAATAAGTCCCAAAATAATCTGATTGGTAAAAAAACAATACAAAGACGTGAACATTACTGTTTTCAATCATGATTAACTGCTTACCAAAAGCAGTGTTATTTCTATTTTCTACACTGAAATACCTTTTGCCCTTTAATCATTGTGATGCGCTCATTTAAACATAACTGGTAGCACTGCCAAGGCAGACACTCACACATGTATATTGCTATGTTGGTTGAGTGCATGAAAGAAATGGAATGTACTTGTAACTTCAGACTGATTATGGAGTGCTGCACATATTAGATGTAACTTCTAAACTTCTCACATAATCATAGTATGTACGTATGTCAGAGGATAGATGAAACATGGTCTTCTTCGTGGTTAGGCAAGACATCTTTGATCTGGTAACTGTCAAGAATACCATTATAAATCATACTAATTGTTATCACGGAGCTGTTTGTGATGCATGCTTCACTGTAGATGTGCTTGATAGTTTTTAATAATTAATTTTACCAAAACACAATAACTGAAATAACCATGGTTAAAACTTGTTGATATTGTCAAATATATGTGTATTTATTTTCTAGTTATGCCCGTGCGTGGACTGCGCCGGACTCGTAATCTGTACTAGTCACCACTGATTGACATTGTTGCCAAAAACAAGACCAATATTATCACAAATAAGATCAGTTTTATCTCAAATACATTACAGTTCACTAAAAAAACTAAATTAGCATTCAAAGTAATTTGTGACAAATCATCCAAGCATTTTGTGACATGACGTGATTTGTGACATAACGTCCATACAGCCATTAAGGGCATCATTGCAAGTAAATCTATGCCATCTTCCCAGAATTCAACAGTAGTAAATATTTCATGTCACAGATGCCTACTTCTGTGAAACTGTTGTACATTCATGACTTCATGTCAAAAAGCAATGCGTGAGTGATCACTTTCAAGAAGTAATAATGTCAAGTCTAGCATGAAACTACGGAATGATTCCAGATATGTTACTGTCAGAGAACAACATTAATCAATGGCACTTACAACATACAAGTTATAGTTATACTGAAAAACTCCATAACAAACACCTCAATATGACAATAATTTTACGGCACTAGCCACTACTCTTGAACTTAACCAAAAACCCGCACTATCCCTAATTTCTGCATGGGCCATACCTACTAGCTTGAGTCCAGGTATATTCAAGGTACTAATCTACGAAACTTGGACGTTTCAACCCGACACCTAACTTCTAAAGACTTGAAGGAACCGACCCCTACTGGGTCCTAGGCCTAGCCTAGCCTAGGCCATACAAGCCTACTGGCACTGCCACTGGTTTACCCTGCCACTGGCCCTAGTCTTGTCTCTTGACAGTACGTCACTTCAGTCGAGGTTACGCCTGCCATTGGCTTCGAGATGGTATAAAACTTAACAACTACATCAACTACATAAAGGATGATAATGGGTTGCCAACTAATTACTATACAAACCTGATGTAGTGCCGTTAATCCGTCAATATTAGCAGTGTTGATGTCGGCACCCTTTTTCAGCAACTTCTCAACTTCGTTGGTATCACAACTGGAACACGCCGCTAGAAACACGCAACCGTCCTGAAATTTTATTTTCGCGTTTGACTTATCCCTCGGAATAGGTGGCTCTTTATTTGTCTCCGATAAATCCCATCGCTTTATCTGTTCTTCCCTCCTCCAAAGGGAATTTTTCATCGGATCGTGCACGTCCGCCATGACGGCTAAACTCCGCCAATTTATGCAAATATTTCCCGGTCTCGTTGATTATCGCGAGATTTCGTCATCAAGGGCAAGATGGCGGCGTCCAAGGCAGCTTGTGGGGTGCTGCGAGGTTTTGCAGGAAAACGTACTTTTTCGTTGCTAAGTGACAATACCAACAGATATGCGATACAGTCGCGAACGTACGCCTCTGTCATCCAGCACGCAGTCGACAAAATCGGTCCAATAGAAGTAGATGGTACGTATGTGCGAACTACTAAAACGCCACCTGACCGGCGAACAGAAGACGTAAAACTTGACACTGACAACACGTTGTCTCATAAACATAGGGTATCCGTCTCATAACCATATTCGATTAAAGCATTTTCCATTGGATTTTTTCCAATTAATTTAATACATCACAACTGATGTCGCAATATGTTGCTCTTTTAGAATGATCAAGTTAAAACAGTAGCGGTATCATACACCGAATGGTCCTGTCCACATTATCAGTGACACTGACAGTGTTACAGACAGTGTCAGTGACACTGTCAGTCACTGTTGACATGACAGTCGGTGACAGTGTCAGTGTTTTTGGATTGTTGTCACTACAGCAGACCTGCCATATTTGTTGGGCACATTTTTGATTATAGCATTCCAGGGGTGAGATTTAGCGGTCGCCCAGTCGCAAATGGGGCCCAAAAATGGCTTCAGTTTTTTAAAACAGTAGCCCGCATGGCGACTTAAAATATTTACGGAGTTGCATTATTTTAAACCCAGCAAAAATAAACGGAATGTTAATAAACATCTCAAAAGTGTTGTCCTGGCTGTATCTCATTTATGTTATCCATAAATAGTGTTTTTGTGACGCGTTTTACAATGCAAGAAATGTTGCCAAACCGTAGCCGAAGTGATATCAATAGGGAGCATTCATTGTATTTTTAATCAACTACATCAACGCTCAACATGTAACTGAACAGTCATTCTACACTGAAATAATAACCGGTCATGTTAATAGTCTTAGTGCCGCATGGTGCCACTTTTATATATACTAGCAAAAATTCCATCCCCAGGACGGGATAACGTGGTAGTTCATACGTGACAGTCATGATGGCAATGTTTATTAAATGCCTCAGGCCAATATGCCATCAATACGCTCGAACGTATTACCAGAAACAACCGCGTCACGCACCGTGATGCCAAACTCATTGCAAGTTCAAAATGTAGGTCGCGTGAATTTAAACCCGTGGATACTTGTGTTGGTTGTAGAATAGTAGAATATCTGCTTTCTACTGTCTTTTTATTGTGTATTGGGTGGGTGCTTGATTTCTACTATAATTAATATAAATCGCCCAGATGGTGCTACGTACTCTCAAATGGTTTACGTACCGAAGTATTCACCGCGACGCATATGGTTTCTGCAATCGGGAAACTGGTTAAAAGTTTCTTTAAGCTAGAGTAAAATAAGGTCCTGTAAAAAAATCAGCAAAACTGTTCAGTTCACAGGACCTGCTGTCCTGTGATGCTTGGAGACTTTTTGCGTAGACTGTTGGTGTACCATATTATGAAAGCAAAACAACCTGTCACGTGTACAATTGTATACTGTATTTTATTCAGTATTATGTATCACATTGTATAGATCCTGCCTTGAAAATAAATGTTTCAAAACTGTTTTTTGTTTGTTTTTTATTTGTCGTTGATGTCGCTTATACATTCTATCTTCAAAGTATTTGCTTTCTATCATCAAAATATTGATTAGCAAGTGGGCTACCTAAGGAGCTGTCGGGCTACTTCACTCTGCAAGGTTGGTAGCCCAACTAGCTACCTTCCATGACTTGCTAAATCTGAGTGTTGCCATCTGTCAAGCTATGACATATACATCAAACAAAATCCGCTAGGTTTCAATGGAAATCTGCCTTGCATCAAAACTATTTGTTCTTCGACTGTTTATACTTGTGCGAAGAGCTTTATGTACTTTATCATGATTTTTCCACTTGCAACAAAACAACATTAAAACGAATACATTCAAAAATTTGTATTGCATATAGATGGGAAATCCATACAATGTGGCAGATCTGGTAGTGTAGTCTGTAGACAGTATCAGTGACAATGTAGGTGGTGCATAACTTGGCAAAGAAACGATTGTTATCTGCTTGTTGCATGCTATGAAATTGAACTCTGAAATTGATTGTTGAAAAACCTTTATTGTCCATTAAATGTTTCACATCAAATGGGAATTTTCCTTTGGGCTCACACTGTTAAGGTATAAGCAGTAAGACAAATGATTAATATATGAGACAAGTAAAACATGTTTGTAAATACTGTACATCATTGTTATGACATCAATTCAATTTCCACGCATGCACACACACACACTTGCACAATAAATAAGCTGATACATGACTTGGACATGATACTCTCCTCGCTGGTGCTATCCATTTGTGGCACACTGAGGGTACCCTAGACTCGGTGCAATGACTCAATGATTTATTGGTACCCTCTAACAATATATCCAAGAGGTAATGGGTTCAAACCCCTAACACCCAACCCAATGGCAGTGGGCAATTCGTTTCACATATATTGGGTACATGTCATATAGCCTTACACCTCTTCTACCAGCAGTCATGCAGGGGGAAGTAATTAGAAGATCACATGCAAAGTAGATGTGTAGCCTGTCATCAAGGCAAATCCTTACATGTGCGAAGGTACTCAGTTGTAATCAATGCACGCAAACCTAAATAGAACATGGAAATTTGCATTATCATAAATTCACGTTTCCAGTAAATTAGTGCTTTTGTGTTTGGGAGAAGATGTGAATTTGGCAAAACAACTCGAATAGTAGCTGCCACTATCCAAACCATTTGAGTCAATAACTGCCTTGTGTTTAGCCAATGTAGGAAACTGCATGAAGTTAATTTCAAATTAATTGAATATGCTGAATTTCTGTAGGATTCGCTCTTAATCCAAAAATTGCATAAACTCAAATTGTGTTTGTTGCCATTGTTTGAGTATATAATATGTAATGCATCTGTAAAAAAAATTCCTAATGCACCGAACAAACCCATATACAGCAGTATCATGAACAGAATAAACATTTACAATAACCTGTATATATCGATCCACACTATATTCCTGCTACAGAAGTAGAAACAGCTGCAACACTGGTTGGCCAAAATATCTACAATATTGAAAAAAAATGCACAGCTCACTGGTAGCCATTCCACCAGACATGAGTTAAATTTATTTTTTATTGATTTTAATTGTTTTCATTCTACACGTGAATGATGAGTTAGTCATGAAGTTGCCTACTTTTATTAAGGTGAAACACCCAAGGTCGGTAGGATTTTTTTTGCTTATTTTGCTGCCATAGCTATAGAGTGGGTCTTATTGATTAGTCAAAAATTTAGCTTTTTTTCTGCCAGACCCCTGTTACCATGGTAACAAACAAAATGACTTCTATTTTGAACAACTGACAAATTGAGAATCAGTGTCATTCTTTATTGAACAAAGATCATAATTCTTCAGATAAACCAGAGCATATAATCTTCAAATATGAAGGAAGTGTTCAAAATGTGACGAAGAAACTACAGAAATGACTGCGTTATAAAAATACTGCCCTCTACTGGCAATTAATTAAGCTGTAATGTTTCAGTGACCATTTCAGTCAGTCGACTTAATACCAAGACATGCATAATTCATGTATGGTAAGGCACTGTAGAAGTTGCTTGGTAAACAGTAATGCAAAAACAGTTCAGTTTTTATCAGCCTGATCAAATCTTCAAAGGCTTTTAAAATTACAAACCCTCCGTGTTTGTTGTTCAACCTAGTTAGCCAAGTAAGCTGTTTTGTTTCAGACAAAACCTTACCCAATGCTACCTGCACACCTTTTGAAGTTGCCACTGCATGTTTTTGTATTACCGGAAGAATTTGCACTAGGTAACCACACAAAAAGTTAGCAATCCACACCAATTAAGTTGTGTGTGTGAGAGCATGTTAGCGTGCATGCTCGTGCATAGAAAACATTTACCTATTTACAGACTAATACATATGCAAATAATGCATCTCCAACAGTTGTTTGAATTGGTTCATGTATTTCATTTCAGTGTTCTTGAATTGGATTAGTACAGCAGCGAAGGGACCTGCATATGGCATTGCTCACAATTTTCTGCCTTCTCCTGAAGCTATGATTTGACAACATATATTTTTCATGATGCAATATTTTTACATCAACTATGGTTCGTTATTATATGTTATACAGTTACAATTGTATTTATGTGAAGTGACCATGCATTGTCATTGTTAATCAAATGTTGGGTTGAAAACCATCTTGGGCAAGGTGTTGGTAAGCATGTTCTCTTCCTTGCAGATGACGAGTTCCGGGTGTTGGTTATTCCTGGTCACACGCTGGCCCCGGAGAGGAAGAGAATGGAGAGGAGGAAACAGAAGGAGGTAGAGTGATCCTTATTTAGACGTCAACTGATAAGTTTCTTTTAATACAATAGGGTTTCTTGGTGAAAATTATTTGTTGACCACTGTATATTCAAAGCAGCACTACATGTAAATGATGTAATGATAATAAGCTTATTTTAATTTGAAACCATAGAGGTTGAATATCACATGTATGTATATATTTTAGACAATGTACATAAACAAAATTAATGAGCAACTTACAATCCACTCGCAGACACAAGGCGCATATTTTTTCTCTGAAAATTTGCTTTTTAATTTAAAAGTTTTAAGTTACTAATTTATTTGTGTTATGTTATCTCCCACCAGAATGTGTAAGTGAATGAAATAAACCTGGTTTTCAATAGCGATTGATATGGAGTGTGTATATCCATGAGTCTTGACAAAGCAACTGTCACTGGAGATTGGTATTATCATGTACGCTGTATTCCAGTGGTATTTTTGTAGGTTCCTCCGCCAAGGTACAAGAAAATGGCCACTGACCAGGACTGGACATCAGTGTGGCCAACAGCAGAGGCATTTAAGTGGTCAGTGGTTCCGTTTCCTGTCCGACAAGGTTTTGCTCAGGTAAGTACATTATTTCTGTAGAATGTATGTTTGTGTATCACGTGTCGTACAGAGAATTACCCCTACCACGGTTCGTGCATAAATTCCTTGAATATCCAGTTTAAAAAATTTTTTCCCATTTTGCTTTACCCATCTAATCCTCTTGGAAATTGAATCTGTTAAAAAAAGTTATATTTAAGGTAGCTGGGACGGCTAACGTGTCAGTTGATTTTTTCATTTTTTTCCAAAACATGCAAGGAATTATTGAACTGAATGTCGACACCACAAATAATCACCCGGCACTAGACTTAGAAACGCGGACGATGTTTCCATGGTAATGACCGCTTGTTTGCTGATCTTCGAACCAGCTTTATTCATTCGCCATTAACGTGGAACATATCGTCTTAATTTGCTATTTTGAAACAACTACAATGCTGCAATTTGGTGTATGAACGCGTCTTACATGCAGGCAACATTACACGAATTAGAATTATGATTGGTGAAGGGTTTTGTCAAAAATACACTGCCACTTTAGGCTGTCATTAAATTTTTTGCTAACTTATTCATGATGATGATGCAGCACATGTAATTCGTTTTTGTTAACCAAAATGTTCTGTAAAGTTATCAGTGACACTGTCATACTTATATGTATGTCATTTATATCTTTGGGGATTTTCTCAAAACATATAATTTGGCTTTTTGTGGATATTTTTTTCACATTTACACATTTTTTTTAAATCTTGTAACATAACAAAATAAATGAGAAACTCAACATTTAATTAATATAAAATATTATATAGGATTTTATTTACAAACTGTGAAGAAATAGTTAATTTATCTTAAAGACTTCTGCTGAAACTACTCAATTTAAAACAAGCATAGAATAGCCGCCCCAGCTACCTTAAGGTTTTGATAGTCACTGAAATAAGTGAGTAAATTAGTTATATATTAAACAAATTTCATTAATTTACAATACAATATGAAAACTTATATTAGAAGCCAATATCATTGGAAACCCATGCTCAGAGGCATTTCACAGCCACCAGGGGTTAGGCAATCGCAAAGTCAGTATACAATGTTAAAATTGTAGGGGCGCAGTGCGAAATCATCACTTGCTCATGTTTTGCATCACTATATGAAAATGTGTTACACATGCGCCTAGCCACGTTTCCCAGCAAGGAAACATGAATGCTGAAGTATATGAACTCTGCTGTAATTATGTAATATGAGATATTAGTTATACACATAAACAGGAAAGTGTAGCAGAACAGCAGAACTTTGTTGAGTTGAAGTCAATGGTAAAAATGTTTGAGATATGTGAAACGTCGGTAGACTTGACACCTGGACTAGTCGTGTACAACAATACATTTTAGTAGTGGAAATTGTACATAAGCATTTCACTGAACATATACATTTTTAACGTATGTATCGAGCTAAATCTCAATTTAGCCTATCATGATTCATGAATCAGGTTTGTTGATGTTCAGATTTGTAGTGTGTGAGCAGCTTAAGTATGTGCTTAATAAAAGAGTCATATTTTTGTTGAAATCATTGAAAGAATGTAGTAGTTTGTGTACGATGATTTCATCAAACCTATATAACACATAGCTATAACCAAGTGTATGTATGTGGTTATGTTGACGTTTTCCTCCTAGATGGCTTGCACCTCGGGCAAACTTTCAGGGATTAATCTACGACCCCATGAATGAAATGTAACGCCTTTATTTTTGTGAAATACCCCGTATGTCAAGGGTTATTTACTTCTTAGTGGTTTTTATGGTAAATCAAATGTTTGTTAACTTCCAACAATCGCAGAAACCACGTGCGCAGAAAGATTGTGGTTTATATTATGTAACATAATAGACATTAACTTCCAACAATACACAATAAAAAGATAGTAGAAAGCACGCACCCGAGGTCGCAGACCAAGGGCCAATACACAATAAAAATATATTCTACTATTCTACAACCAACACAAGTATCCGTGGGTCTAAATTCATGTGACCTTCAACATTTCGAACATGCAATGAGTATTGCATCACGTGCGTGACGCGATTGTTTTTGGTAATATGTTTGACATTCCCTTAAAGTGTTTTATTGGCCTGAGGCATTTGGTAAACATTGCTATCATGACTGTCACGTATAAACTACCAAGTTATCCCGTCCTGGGGACGGGTATTTTTGCTAATTTGCACAAATGAGCTACCATGTTGTAGTAGTTACTAGATAGGTTTCATTTTTACGAAGTAATTCATAGCAGTAACTGAAGAAGGAAGTTTAACTAACCTTTTAACAGTTTGTTAGAGTTTTTGATGTTGGTTGTTTCAGCGGCAAGAAAACGAGGGGATACCCCCGGGCAAGTACGCCAACGCAGAGCTGGTGAAGATTCCTAACTTCCTACATTTGACTCCAGCGCATATCAAACAGCACTGTGCAGCCATGAAAAGTGCGTAGTGTTTTTGTTCTTAACTGAATACACATTTCTGATAACTAAAAGAACTGTTCTGGATTTATTCACTGTTTGTGATGTTTACCTGTCCATTCTTTTGTATGGGTGAGAGACATCATCATACAGAGAAATTGGATGTTGTTGTCTGACCAGGAATATCATGATTTGATTACTAAATTAAAACTATGTGTATGTACAGTTTATCAGAATTTGTTATTTAGATTACCATGATAATGTTGAATTGGAAACGCAAGTGGTGTAAAAACTTATCAAATGAGTCTATGTTTTATTGTGATTAAACTGTCTTCCATATCTGTCAGTAAGCGTCACATTAAGCAAAAATAAACAGAATTACAGTTATGTAGAATTCAAGCCAGGGATGGTATCATAGTAGTAGTAGATGGAAGGTATAATGAACATTTGGTACAGTATGATTTTTTTATTCCTTTATCATTACCAGTAGGGTATTTGTTTACAGACAACTCTATTAACAATTATTGTTATATCTTACAGTTGATTACAACAAAGATAACATTATAATTGCAATCAAACCTAATCCTGTTGTTTATGTATTATGATGTAGTGGTCATTTCTTACCTTGTGAGTGAAAGAGAGGGTAATTAATTTCTTGAAAGACAAAGGTTAATCATATTAACTCAGACAGTATCTCAGTTTTACAGTTATTTTTAGCACAGAAAAATATTTGTTCTAGTTTTGCCAAGTACTGACTAAATGTTTAGTTTGTGCTGCCCTGTGATCTATTATTTGTGCAACATTTTGTACTGCAGTTCATCATAGATATTACCTAATTATGATTGACTTTTTATATTGCAGGTTGGAAAAATCTAAACAGCAGTAATTACAAGGTAGAGAAAACATGAAATATAGCTGTGTCTGTTTACTGTACAATTTCATATTTTCATATGGAATTACTTCTTACGGCCCAAAACCAGTATTGTAAGTTGTTGTTTGTCTTGTTGCAGAATATTGTAATGCCTGGCCAGCGGGACTAGAGACGGACGAACAGTGCGAGAAACACTTCCCTCTGGTGGTCATCACTAGAAGCTACCTTGTCGATAGTCCATCGATACGTGACCCTCGTGCCCGAATTGTCACGTTCCAGGTTTGTGACATTGTGAAGATTAAATATCAAATTTAGAATACGCTTGGACGATGTTAAGTTTGTTAACCTTGGCTCTTGGCTCACGTTTGTTATATTGTGGAACGCTGGTGGTCGTCTTTCTTACAAACCAGATAGAAACAAGAGCAGTTGAAGATATCAAAATTTAACTGTTACTTGTAAGTGGGGCGCGATAGCATACCAGTTAGAATGCCGGACTGTCGAGAGAACCCGGTTTCAAATCGCACTGCGGTCGCTTCAAACCTTTGGCAAGTTTGATCACCCCACATTGCCACAGTTCACCCAGCTGTATGAATGAGTACCTGGCAATACAAACAGTGGTGGAAATGTGAACGAATAGTATTCGCGCAGTAATTGCAGCATGGCTGAATGCTTCCTAGAGAAGTTGAAATGGCCTTGAAATGAACAGGTCTGCCAGGGGGTGAAGTGTAAAGCACTTTGAGCAGTCCTAAGGACTGGATACCGCACTATATAATAACGTACCTTTTAAGTAAGGCCTTTTATTTTTCATTAGTTGGTTCACATATTTTTTCTAACACAAACAGGTTGGTCAGTCGGGAAAAAAATAGTACTGTATTGGTCGAATGTATTCAGCCACTTAAAATCTCAGCAGAGATATGCTTTTTGAATCTCTGTGCACGTGAAAGTTAATTAAGCTTAAGCTATCCTTTATTTACGCCACTAAATGACATTCTTACCTAATTTGTTCTATGCCAATGTACTCAATCAATCATTCCACGTAGAAAACACATATTCTTTTAAAATAGTGTGGTTTTGCGGTCCAAATCGCATCCGCAGTGAACGATAATTTAATATAAGCCGCTGTGGAAGACACTGATGTGGCACTGGTTGGACTGAGAAAGTGCGTACAAACACAGTAGGCCTGGCGATGACCACCTGTTATCTCCCAGTAACTGACATTTAGTTTATATCATACTTTATTTTCGAGAATATGTCATGAAGATGACAAACACAATTGTATTTGAGAAAATGCCTGGGAGAAAAAAGGATTTTTCCAAAAAACTGAAATATTGGGTTGGCAGATCCGTAGACCAAGTTATAAAAAATTAAAGTTAAATTTGACATCATTTGTTATATTTTGATAATTGTTGTGTACATCCAAGTTGCTAAGTATATAAAGCAGGTAGTCAGCAGGAAGCACTATTTTTTACTAGTTTTATATGTTTAATGTTTATTAAAAAGAAAACAGTTTAGCAACAAATGTGTTGTAGAACATTTACCGATGAAATATCATATCATATCATAAACTGGCCGTGGAAAGTTGAAAAAAGACATTTGTGCTTGATGACTGATTGAAAGATCATACATCAAAGTCAGATATTCACTTTGTGCTGTGTGTTTTCTTTTCAGGTGAAGCTGTCCTCGTTAAACCTTGACTATCACGCTCGTGACAAGTTGTTACGCTTGGTCGGTGATCGCTACAACCGTGACACAGACGTTCTGACAATCACCACGGACAGGCAAGTGTTGTCCTCTTGTTATTTCTTCCAGTATAATACTGACACAAACCAGTCCTACTATCTCAACGCAGTCGATATGGTCACTTGTGATACTCTCTCAAGTAACCTCGGAAGTGCAGGTTGTGTGTTTGTTGTTAGCTGGATGTGGCTAGAGAAGAAAGTGCTTCAGACTTGTTGTGTATGCATAAGAAAATAAAGAACTGTGTTCTGTACCAGTAATAGCAACTTACAAACTTGTCTGCCAAAGCTCTGTCCATCGCTGTGTCAGACGTGCCGTTTTGGTTGTGTTGAAATCAAGACGTTGCAGCCCAAATCTTTTGTAAAATCAATGTCTTTCGCCAGCTATTCTAGTAATTAATTAATTCGGTTCCACATGTCAACAACGACAAAATACACATTTTATCCAGCAATTTCTTTCTTGTTGTAATGGTCTCAGCTTCGACCTGAGTCCAAGACTGACTGCTAGATGGCAGCACAGTCATGAGGCAATCATCATCATGACTTACTGTTATTTGAAAACCACGATCTTAATTGGTCAAGAACAGAAGAAAACAGGTTATAAATATGGAATCTGTGAAATGTTTTCAGGAAGTCAATGATGTTGGATGAATGTGTGCCCAACCAGCAAGTTATACTTCACGAGCAGTTTGTGTTCTTGCAGATGTCCATTAAAGAAACAGAATTACGATTACGCCAACTACCTGCTCACCGCGCTCTGCCTCGAGTCTCGTGTAAGTTACGTCATAGTTGTTCATTTGTGGTGCCACAACACTATTTAGTGTATTTTTGATGGGATTTTTAATGATGTTTGACTCATGTTAAGATTTCTTGGCTTGAAGTAAAGTGATACGAGGATTTGCATTAGTCTCATTTGGGTTTCTAGGTAAATATCTAATCGTTGGTATTATTCAGCTAGACTGTATAATAGAAATACTTTTTCGTTCCAGAACTGTTACCCCGAATTTTGATGCTGGTAGTTTTGAATATGTGCTGTGATGATGTACAATGATTAGAGTAACAAGTTTTGTACAATATGTTGCTGTAGATCTGTACATAATTGATTACATTATAACATATTTTATTAATGAGATGAGCCTTTCTTTTACTGAATGACATGTAATGTTTGTATTTGAAGCAGAACAACAATTCGCTTTTTTGTTGACCTAGAACTAGAATCTAAACCTTGGTATTCCATTTGGAATACCTGAAAGTTGACCTTAAAACGTACCCATGGTTAAACACATAATGGCAAATGGTCACGACGACGTAGAGTGAAGTATGGACCCTTCCCATTATATCAGTAACCACCACGCGAACTGGTGGATTATAATGGAACGTAAAGAGTTTGGGCAAGTGAACCACACATTTACAAGAAGAAGCAGGATGTTCTCGAAGTTACTCAAATCTTTTAGTTCCATTATAATCCACCAGGTAGCATGGTGGTAATGTGAAGGGTCTATTGTTCATCATTGACCTTTGTGATGATCCACCCACAGAAAACGGAGCCATGGGAGTCAGAGAAGACAGTCGCTGACATGGAGAAGTATATGTGGGATCTGATGGAGTCCAAGAAGTCTCTCCTGCAAACCGTGCAGCACATGAAAGACAAGCTTAAGGTGAAGTGACTATTCACATTGGCTTCATCTAAGGGCTGGGTGAAACTCTAAACTAGACATCTATCTTCAGCCAGCAGTGTATATAGGGCCTGGCCATTGTTAGGTTGTGTTCTAGGGTAATGCTTTTGTTCTTGGCCAAGTTCTCGTGCTGGGTCTGGTGAGGTGAATTTCCTACTGGAAACAGCCTCTACAATTGTCCAAGTTTGTTCACTTTGAACCTCTTTCTGTAATTAACATTACACTAAGATGAATGTATAGAAAGAGGTAATTTGTGTTGTTAGTGGCTTTATAGGGTTGATATGTTGATTTGTTTGATTAAACTACATGGGCAAGAATGTTGGAATAACTGCATCATAGTTTGAAACTAATTGTTCCACTGGGGGCTCATTAGAATGAAAGTGTACAGTTAATCATCTTCGTGTCTACTAGCACTTAAGGCAGTAACAAGGCTTCTCTACTTCGTTCTGTCTGCAGCTTGTTTGGCAGCCTGGTTCCAGCTGAGGTGCATTTCTCTTCCATGTTGTTTTTGGTGTTCCTTATTTCCAATTTCCGTCGGGGTCCATCTCAATGCTGTTTTGGCTATATTATTGTGCTCCATTTGCAAACGTGGCCAATCCATCTCCATATATTTCACATTTATAAACAAATTACATGTTTCATATTAACAAACAAATAATGTATTCATTTAACAGAGTGCTACAGTTGATACTGCTAAGATCCCAAAGTTCGTGAGTGAGTTACCGGAGACACTGGTGGAGGAGGAGGTCGTGAACCTGCCCCTGGTGGCGGAGTACCGTGAGGCCGTCTCTCGGCTGCACAACGAGGGTGAGGACCTATCGAAGGTCTCGCAGTATAAGGAGGCCGTCAAGAGGCTCGTACTCAACATACCCACACCAGCTGTGTAGCTTACAGAAGAAGAACTACTTGGGGACTGAGGCGGGGGGGGGCTATGCACAAAGTTGGGACTTGGGAGGCTATGTTGCATCATCACACTTGATGAGTGCATGGATTAAAAGACAGAAAGCATGCAAATGGAGGGAACACTGTAGCAATGAACATGATAATTTCACAGTTAATTGTGAAGATCAGACTTGTGACTGCAATTTATTAGCCTTTTACTAGTTTTTCACAGTCAATTTTACCCTTTTCTTTACAATTTACAAGTCCACAGTGTGTAGACGTCTTGTTCATAGAGGCCGAGACAAGCAGAAAGTGCAGCATGAGCAATGCTCTTATGGACGTGTTTGGAAGATCTGTCAGTGCCATGAAATAATTGGCATCTCGTGACAATTAGTGCACTGCAGTAGACCTAAGTGTGATGAGAAGATGTGTGTGTTACTACTGCCACTAAGACAGCTGTGTTGAGCTGTTTACAGTGATGATAACGTGGTAGACTACCAGGCCAGGCCACCTTTTGACCGTAACGTACAAATTAGATTATGTTTCAAATTCTCACTGATACATTTTATTGGAATGTATGTCCAATTTGTTGCATTGTGGCCTTTGAAAACTGCCTCTTGTGCGGTGTGCTTTGTACAGAAAATAAATTTATATATTATTACTCTACTGAATGGAGTTAGGATGTTCCAGTAGACCGTACTATGTATTGTCCATTATAAAGTATTGAAAGTGATTCATCTAGATTTATGTAAAGGCAATAGACGTTTTGTTTAAATTGTATTTCTTTTGAACGGTGTTTCTAGAGGGTGAGCTATAAAAAAAGCCTATATTTGTAGTGGGTATCTGAAGTAGACTACTACTGAACGTTGTACAGTGTTCATGCAAATGCATTAGTTATTTTTGAAATGGCCCCAAAATATTCTTTAGCCGTTGATCACCAAGGGGCAGCACTGTACTCTGCTTCAGGTGGGTTCGACGCGATTTTATCACCCATTTGTGCAGTCAGCATAGCTTCTGTTAGGCGACGGTTTTTATTTTGTCGGTTTACGGATCCACCGATCATATTTTGGGGAGTTAAAAGAAGTCGTTTATTTATTGGTTCAAGTCCCGCCGACTTTCTCACGCGGCAATTTTTCTTAACGAATAATCTACTTTAAAACTAATGTCGGAAAAACGAAATGTTCACAAAAATCGAATGGCAGAGCCAGAGAAGCATTTGCGACACCAAAAATATATTCACAACGCCTTTCACGGTAGCGTTGTACCGCATTACTACACAGACAACTAGTTGTTCTCCGACAGTTTATACAAATGATCAGTCTCGTGCAAAATTTATGTGACTAATGTTCTGCAAGAGAAGTGATTTTCATAGTCATGAAAGTTTCAAAACGAAATATAGACGAACTATTTCCAGGCGTAGCCTTAAGCCCTGGGCTGTGGTGAAGTTGTGACGTGTTGCCAACATATTGCTATATCCGTTCGCCGTGAAAACGGAACATATCGTCTGGTTACTGTAATTCCGGTGCATAGCAGTATTATATCTACCTAACTAAACCATATCCTTAAACCAGCAAATAGCAGCACTAACGTAGTTTATTGTGCCTTTGACGCTAACGGAAACGGCAAGGTATATATGACCTGGTGACCCCGCCGGATAACGGGCCAATCAAAATGACCGTAAACACGCCCTACCACGTGTTTGTCAGATTCAAGGGCTACTGTGGCGGCAAATTAAGGGAACGCGTCAAAATTACAAATGATTATTATGTTTTGTCAACAACACTAAAACGCTAAATATCGACACAAAAACAAGCATTTGTTGAGATTGCGTTTTCATTAATAGCCAGGAAATTATGCTTAATTTGTTATAAAAAAAACTACAACGCTTACGACGTTGCAATTTGACATTCGTGTCTTACATGTAGGCAACATAATACGATATTGAATTAGTATTGGTGAAGGGTTTGTGTCAAAAATACACTGTCATTACACTTTTGCTTAATTCATTCACGGTAGTGTAGCAGACGTAATTCGTTTATGTTAGTCAAAATCTATCTTAAAGTTATCAGTGACACTGTCATATTTATATATGTGTGTCACTTATGTCTTTGGGGATTTTCTCAAAACGTTAAAAATCTTGCAACATAATAATCAAAAAACTCAAAATTGTATTAATCTGGAATATTATATAGTATTTAATCTACAATATGTGAAGAAATGGTTAATTTATCTTAAAAACGTCTACTGAAACTAATGAATTCAAGAGAAGCCTATAATAACCGCCCCAGCTACCTTAAATACTACTGTAATAATCTATGCAAAAACTTAAAAACAACAACTGGCCTTGATTAACCCTTTTCCCGTTCTCCTCTCCTCTCCTTTTCAACCCCCCCCCCCCCGGTGTTTGACGTGACAGTAAAACATTTTCCCTCCTCCGGTGTTTGACGTGACTGTAAAAAAAACCGTAAACCTAAAAATAAAAAACGGTGGCCTTAGTTTAAAAAAAATAGATGGTAATTTATTTTTTATGAAAGAACACTCGTTAAGATTTCGGATTTTCAACAAGCAATATTTGCCCATCTTAAAATTGGTCATAATACAGTTTTTTAGGGGAGGGTGTGAATGTTCTTCTCCAGGATATTGGAGAAGCATCGGAAACTATGAATCATAACGTTATCGCTAATAGTTCAGTGTTTATGCCAATTAAAAAAAAATAATTGGTCTCTTAGCGAAAGGACGCCGGCCGGGATTGCGTATCGGAAATTGCATCGTTACGAGGTGTCAAAATACGCATTTTGGCATTCCTAATGGCAGATGTTTGATGGTCAACCGGACAATTTGAGGATGCATATATGCTGGTTGCAATGCTACATCAGACGACAGTTTTTACAAACAGTAGTTCAATCATCAATGTTTGTTGATATAGTCAGTTTTTATCTTTGACTTTGGTACAAACTGTGTAAAAATTCACCTTCCGAGAAACCGGAACATCAATCCATTCTGGAGTAACAGTTTTGTAAAGAGTGAGGAATTATAATAATTATTGTCTTGCATATGTTTTTTTAAATGCAAGAAATGTGTGCTTTTGTCTGAATTCGCCCATTGCCGTTACGACAATGTACAAGGCCGTCGTAGGCCTATCTGTTAAGTGAACCCTGTTCGTCGTTTCTTTTTCTCTTCTACACTCTAAAAACAGATTGGTTAAAATGACCAGGATATTGGTCAAATTCAACCAATGTGGTTGGTAGATATGTGTCCAACCAATCTCTTGGTTAAGACAACCAATTTTTTATGGTTAACTTTTTAACCAATCCATATTGGTTAGAATAGTAACCAACATATGTTGGTCAATTTAACCAAGTTATTGGTTAATATATCTAGGTCATGTAGCAACCAATGTAAATTGGTTAGGCTAGGACCAATTATATTGGTTGGAATATGACCAATTGATTGGTTGTCTAGAATAGGTCCAATTATGTGGAATTAATACAATATACCATTTAGGCAATGCAATAGACAACAAGCTAGAGTTCATTCTACTATCACTGCATGCATTTAATTTCAGGAACATCATGTCAGTTTTTTCCACAAAGTTGTCAGTGCAAGTCGGTGCAAAACATGTAATATGACGGCATTGTACTGAGACATTAAATCATTTAACCTTTAGAGACCCGGATTTTTTTCAAGAAATTGCTATGCTATTCTTTAAACGCATGTCATTTCATTACTATAAAGAATTTCAATACACATGTATACAATTTTGTAAAGGTAATATCCTCAATAATTCAGTCACAGTGAAATATTTGTGTTTATAAGTTGTCAGACATCACACTTTATTCAAAATGGCTGACAATCATTATCGCTGGCGACACATCATCACATTTATTAGACAATAACAAAAAAGTACTACTCACATATGAAAACTGTTTACATATTCAGAAACTGCACTAAAAACTACACAAAGATGCAAAGTTTGAAGAAAATATCTTCATTGTTTCCTGTTCTATACAAAGTACGAACTGTAGGCCTAGCCACAGGCCTGCCATGTCCACGACCACGCCCTCTGTGAATAGGGGACCGGTCACGTCCACGTCTTGACTTTGAAGCGGTAGCCCTACCTCGCCTGGGCCTGCCTGTCATTGCCGTTGCCCTGGCCTTAGACCTAGTCAGTCTAGCTACACCTTGCTGTTGTTCACTGTAGCTGTCAGTGTCACTGCTGCTTTCAGGATGAAGATTACCACTGGTAGCAGCAGCTACAACTGTCGAAACCACTCCACTTTCACTCGGGATTGGATCGATCGAATCCATCGTTTCAGTCTCACTGTCCGAATGAACAGGCGTCACAGCGAGCGATATTTCGGCTTCTTCGTCAGTCTCGCTGTCATCTTCATTCGATAATTCACTATCTTCCATATCATCAATAATTCGAAGCACCTCGTGTGGATCTGCGATCAAGCGCGATCGCAGCGCCATTACTTACTTTTACGGCGGAACACAAATTATCAACAACAATCTTCAAAACGCTATAACAACACTAATATCAAAAAATTTGCGACGCCATTACTACAGGGAATGCCTAGGCTATTGCTCTATTGATCAATCCCCTACACGCCTCTACCAAAGCAATGAAATTACCGCAACAGACCACATATGACCACCCCTATGCCGTTCCGCGATATATCGCGCGACCGACCGGTTTCTAAAGGTTTTAACATAAAATACAATACATTATAAACTACGGGTGAACGATATAGAACTAAAGCCAATAAAAAATCAATGCAAACAAAGGCAAATGATAGAATAGCTCAAACTGGCACGTCCAGTCAATGTATTAGTAACCCTCAAGGTCATGAAAGTATAAAAATGTGTCGTGTGACATATGCACAATGTAAATTGTTAATTGTGTTACATGAAATAATTCAAGAGACGTCACACTGTGATCTTGATTTCAGTTTTCTAGTACACACAAAAGTACACATTACGAGTACACATTTGTAAGGGCAAATAACTGGCATGCAGTGCATGACTCTATTCGTTGTCTGTTTAAATTACTAACTAACCAAGTACAATGCACATAGAGCAGACGGGCAGCTTGATGACAACTGAAAACAAAACAATGTCAGCTTCGTATTTCACATTTAATGTGGCTGAGAAGTTCCATCTCTCTTGGTGTGACCACGTCATATGGCGTGGTGATGTTGAAAAGCCCCTTCTGTACGAATGTCTACACGTCTGCTGCCTCAGCGGGGTACTCTGCATTGAATATAAAGAAGACCTTGAAGCAGATGTCGACTGCCTTCACAAAAAAGTCCACCTCATAGAGCACATCCTCACAGAGGAGGAATACCTCCTTGGCCGCCAAGATAGTGTCACAAAGAGCGAGGATTTGAGGTTGCCGAGTCATACCTCACTTCTCCTCTCATCTCTTTCTTAGATAAGCAGCAAGGTATGTCCCACTCTGGAATAAGCAAGGAACACGGAGTATAATACGCTGAAGCATGACGACATTCCAGTACATTATGTGTACATTTATTTATATATTAATTTATAATTACTAAGTTAGTAATGTTTTTGATTACGGATGTGGCATATGCTGCGAAGATAGACATGCCATGTGTACTCCAGTGAGAAGTGTCAAATAGCCAGACTGGTGACTATAGAACAGTGGATTTGAACAAAAAACTTAATACTTAAATTTACCCTGAATGTCTTAATCATGTGATGCATTCCCCAATCGGCCATCTTGTCTTCCACATAATTGTCCATCAGTGATGACTGGTGAAACTACAAAAATATTACCAAATATATTAATCAATATAATGTACTAATTGGTAGACATCAAGTAGGTCTAAATACTCAAACTACCCGTTATATAGAAAATAGCAACACAGCTGCACAAGTCCACAGTGACTCAATACCATTGTATTTATGTAGTTCACTACACGCGTTTACTTTACTAAGAATGTATGACATAGTATGTAACAGCTAATAAACAGCTACAAGAAGCAATTTGAGTTTGTTAAGTCTTGCTGGCTGGTACATGTAGACTATCCTTGAAAGTCATTAACACTGACTGCTGTCTGCCATCTAGTGGAGTATGGCTGTTGCTATGAACCACCCCGCTGGCTTGAGCTGGTCACTGGGTAATTTATCATTTCTGCATTCCACAGTCAAACACAGGATATATCAGTTTCAAACATTCCATTAAAGCTTTGCTAACTAACTTTACTAACTACTTACAACTCCGCATTTTACAGTTAACATAGAGCAAGATGTACACTGGCTAACAGAGAGTTACTAACTCCTTATGCTGATAAACCAAGATCTGGTATATTTCATCAAGAACTCCTAGTACTGCTTCCAGCTCTATATGAAAACTGATACGTGTGGGCTTGGCCCGTCTCCATCACTAAACACATACAAGGTCACACCCCTGAGAATAAAACTAGTCATATGTATGAATATATACTAATACATTACATTAAAGTTACATCAAATAATAGCATATTCCTTTATATACCATATCATGCCAAAATTATATAATATAAGCAAACTTTTGATTAAGAAACTATTTGACACTTACCAAGTGTCTACGCGGTGGCCTCGTCAGTTCAAAGTCATGCTGTGAAAAGGAAGTTGCCTGCATCTCACGTGACCACTGCCACTCAGCAAATGTAGTCACCTAGTATTTAACTGAAACTTCTTGGATGGTTTAGTTGTTTTATTATGGGATTCACAAAGTACTAATACAGCGGTTTAAGTTGCTGTACAGCACAATAAGGAAGACATCAGGCAACAATAATAAACAAAGATTGGTTGTAGGCCTAACCAATGTGATTGGTTACCGGACAACCAAAATAATGGTCACTAGTTGACCAATATATTGGTTAAGCCAACCGATATTGGGCCAAACAATTATATTACTAATCTAATGTACTAATACATCGTCTGAAGTTGCTGTACTGCACAATAAGCACGTCATAAGGCAACAATAATGCATAAAACAATTGGTTGTAGGCGTAACCAATGTGATTGGTTACCGGACAACCAACGTATTGGTCACTAGTTGACCAATATATTGGTTAAAACAACCAATATATAACCACTATTGGGCCAACCAATTAGATTGGTCGTTTTCTCAACCAATCTGTTTTTAGAGTGTACCTCATATTGTCCGTCATCCTACTGAGGCACGGCTATGAACTTAACCCCACCCATTAACGTTCATTCAACTATGTTTGAGCATAAGAATTCACAGATCGTTTCAAATCTTGTTAAGCTTAAGCCTTAACTAAGCATTAAGACATCGCGCTCATAGACATAGGCCCATGATTGTGCATCTACTACATACTTTCATCTACCTGAAAACCTTTAATGGCTTCTAAGGCAATCAGACGCTTTTTTGTTTCATCCAGCTTAGTTGTTTCAAGGCCATTTACTCGGCGATAAACGATTAAACGCTCGTGTATAATGACGAGAGATGGCATTTAGAGAGTTTTTGCAACTGCGTGGATCTCGGCTCCCTTCCCGATCCCGATCTCGCTACGCGTGCTACGTCATCGCTTCTTGTGTTTATACGATTGGGGCCGGGTCGATGAGATAGGGAAACACCGATATCGCAGGTTCAATCGGTTAGTGGTTTCCCTATCTATAATAATTACGTTGAAATTATGGTTGAATAAAAACAATTATTCAACAACAATTGTACATAAAACTGTTGTTGACTGATTAGCTGACCCAGTTTCGTTGCTTAGTGCATCGGAAAACAAGAGCTTTAAGTGCACGCTGATTTAGACATCGCGCCATTAGCTAACTATTAACTATCCGACTATTATTTTCGTAAATAAATTCATATTTTGTTGTGATACGATGCCCACAACTGCAACTGTCAGCGTAGCCGCAGCATTGCACGACGCAATAATTTGGGACACGCAACCATACACACAAGTGTTTTTATTTTACATATTTTCGGAAATCAAGATTTCTTGTTCGTCTTAAAATACCAATATAGCTGAAAAACTATTTGTGCAAGAACTCTGAGATTTTGGCATGGTTATTCTCCATCATCTGTAGATGCATCCGCGTAGCCGTATATCGGGTTACGTTGACGCATGTTGCAAAAACTCTACTCGGTCCTCGATCTCCTACTCACCGTAGCGATCGCGCGCGAAATCGGGATCGGGAAGGGAGTCAAGATCGGTGCGCTTGTAAAAAAATGCAGGGGTATCATAGACGCCAGCCTACTTGTTGTAACCACTTTACGAGTCATCAGGACCCGGGATAAAAACCAATGACTCGTTAATCACGAATTTTAAGGAGAAACAACTAAAAAAATTTCTTCAATTGCAAAAAACAACATCTGCCGTGTATTTGCGTTAACCGTTGCACTTACCGAGACAGGCTGTGGGATTGCTTGGGCTAGAGGTTTGCTCCCGGTCATCCATACCACCAAACTAGGCTCATGGACGTAATTTGACGGAGGTGGTGGGTGGCAAGGAGCTGCCATACACGACGAAGCTACGGTTCCGTTGACGTACCATTGACTCTCCACCCTTCCTACTTTCTTCTTCTTCCAATATGTTTTAAACCTCATCTTTTGTAACCTGAGGATTATTACGTCGGATGATGGTGTGCAGTAAAGTACACAATATTTTTGTTTATTGCATACACGCCTAATGTGGCTGCGGTGTGTTTTTATTAGATCGGCGATACACTACTATG
The DNA here is from genome assembly GCA_033239005.1 of Lamellibrachia satsuma. NCBI lineage: Eukaryota > Metazoa > Annelida > Polychaeta > Sabellida > Siboglinidae > Lamellibrachia > Lamellibrachia satsuma. The sequence goes on along the minus strand of BSQZ01000002.1, from coordinate 853,523 downwards.
AACTGTGTTGTCACACAACCACGCAAGGAGACACGCACATGCGCACACACCATTTGTTTATGTGTCATTATCACGTGCTGATTAGCCGATGACGTAATAGCGAGATGATTATTTTGTACTGTTGTCGCACCTCGCTTGACTCGGGGCTCGTGTGGGTATCTTCTCGCCGAACATCGCGAACCCAGGCACGCCGTGGTTGATAACGACACACACTCGTCCGATAGCAGCGACGGCTCTAGGAGCATGCACTTATACAGACGGCGAGGCACGCTTGTTGGCAGACGGGGGTGACGAGTCAGAGCATTCTTGTTTTCTTCTCACAATTACACTGTTAGACCCAACCTTAGTTTGCCCTGTACATCATTAGCTTGAGACTAATACTTATTTGAAGACGTGGTTTTTATAACAAAGCATTAATATATTAATTGGTTAATTAATTAGTTAGTTAATTAGTTAGTTGATTAATTAATATATTAATATATGATATATAATATATTAATTAATTAATATATTAATATATGAAAGTTATTTGTCTCTGCGTTGTTCTTTTTATACATTAGATGCAAATACAGTCACAGTTAGGTCTACCCCCGATGGAGTAGTAGAGCCTAGTGACAGAGTTTAACGACACTTGTAACGACACCTGTATAGAACCAGCCGCTTAATAGAATCAACTTGCTATCTTCCCAAGTCATTCTACTAAGCAGAGACTCCGAGTTCAATAAATGTCAACATTACAAATATCAACATTGCTAATATGTCATAATTTCGAGCGATGCTACTGATTGAACACACACACAAAATCGATTTTGTATTAGCTATTACGTCTCATCACGATCACGATGATAAGCTTGCATTAAATAAGGATTGTAAATCTAATACACCAGATGATAGGGGAGACGCTTCCTATACTGAATATGTAAAATAAAAATTATACATGGATATCCCATTGCATACGACTTTGTAATTCTTCGTTATAATTACTATGGACGATCTTTTCCAGTGCTTTTCAGAAACATATTATAAAAGTTGTCAATACGTACGTGGGGCGTAAAGGTGTCACAAATTAATTGCACTTCTCAAAACTATGTAAGGCTGTGGTACGTATATAGGTACTTAGGGGTAAAAGCCCCGTAGCTTCCGGATTACGGTGACATTGCCATATGGCTAACGTAAACCAGTATATAAACGACAACGCCTTGTAGAGGGTAACTAGCTACCAAATATAGTTGACCCAAAAAAAATACTCTGCCATAATGCCTCGTGCTCCTTTCACATAATGCGCTTAAATGACGCAGATCTGTTTTAATTGTCGTGATATTTATGTTGTGGGTGCATGTGCATTCGCCGCCAACGCACGGCACATGATAAATCTACATAGTAAATCCTTCTATGAATGCTAGACATTGCTTCAAGACTTTTATTGATTGCAATGCTAACATCGCCTACCTTGCCTCACCGGACGTATAACGCTGTGGGCGGGATTGACACGTGAATGAAAGTGGGTTGTTAATATGATTTAGTGAATCTGTGTCGCATCGGGACAGTAAAAATACTCGCTGTTTCGCGTGTCCTTGCATTTTACAACCGGACGCAATTTGGTGCAAACTGTTCCGAATGTGACAGCAAGTAGGTAGTCTTTATAAAGCGTCTTGTTAGTCTTATATAATTATTAGACGACAGACATGGTGACATGTCAGCGTATTAGCTCCGTGTCACTCGCTCTGGACATGTCTTTACATATTAATATAGGGGGAAATATAGCAAGATGGGAAGTGAGATAATACGGAGCATCGCAACATATGCTGTTGATGTGCTTCAAAGAGTTATGACACGTGAATGCTTTGGAGTATCACGATATAATAAGACACCCCTCCATTCACCCCTTCCAACTAGCTGTGAGCACTGTCTGTCTTGCCCCTCCAGCTCACCAAATTCGTCTATAAGGAGGATATCTTTTTAATTGCGCTATTTTTGTTCAACATTTTTTATTTCCCGCATTTATATGCGCCCTTTTCATGCGCACCAAGCACCACACTCCTATGTTAGCGCCAGAAGGGGCTGTTTTGAGTAAGCAAACTGAAGACTGAAGATATCCGATGTAGTATAGAGGATGTGGAGGTATTGGGATTGGGTCTTAAATACCAGTTGTGTTATAATCGAATGTTCATATTCCTACGTCCTTTTTCTTTTCTTGTCTACATCACAGCGCATACATCCTCCTGCGCCACGATGATTATGACGGCGACGATGATTATGACGACGACGACGACGACGACGACGACGACGACGACGACGACGACGACGACGACGACGACGACGACGATGATGATGATGATGATGGTCTTCCTCTGGCACTAACCACAGAATATAAAAAGTGTTATTAAGACATTATTGTATGGCATTTATTTTTGCAAATGTGCTAATGTTTGCTAATTCTATCGTTTCTACATTTGTTTATTATACTATCCCATTTTGCCCCGTGGTTAGGGAAATTGAGAAACATACAGGGCAAAGCATAACAGGGTACTGATTCATTTTACTACACAACTGTAATAAAAAGGAACACATTATCATAGTAAAGACTGAACAGTGCTAATTGTATTATATGGCTAATTAAAATAGTAATGCAATGTTTATAAAAGTCACATATTGCCCTAACTTACCTTAAGTCCGGATCTTGGGCAGCGGAGAAATGAGGTCTGTTGAAAGAAAAATATTTGTTTACCACATGTCAAAAAAGCACCGTAACCATTATTGCACTTTCGAACATAATCAGGGTAGGCTTGGGAATGTGTTGATAATTATCAAAACTGTAAGTGAATCGATCTATCCCACCTGTATATTTGCCGCCCCCCCCCCCCAACGCAAGGGAATGACCCCAGGGGTTTCCGCATTGTGTAAATTCACCAAGTAAACATATTTTCCTTTGGCACGTGAGTACACGTGTACACGTCGTTCTGTCTTTATTGCCGTGAACATTCGTATCGCACGGTCTGGTGGGTAAGCGCGTTACCAACTCACCACGAAGCTGGCAGTGGTCGCAATTTAAGTATCATAAAGTCGATTTGCCAACGCCCGACGCTTGTGACAACCAGTGAATACACACGATCATAAATGCATCTAAACAGCAGCTCCGCATGAAACGGCGAAGCATAATTGTTGCTAAATTGTCGCCGTTTCACGTTTATGGCCGCAGCGCTTTTGTGGGTCCACGTCTTCTCAAAGAAAATGCCCTCGATGACACGTCCGGTCCTCACTAATCGAGTTGCTGTTATTATTTATTTATTTATTTTATGACTAAGGGGTTGCCTCAAACAGCCATTATAAACAACCCAGTTGATATCATCTTTGAGCCTGGCTGCAACGCAGGTTGAACATCATTTTAATGTATCGGAATTCATTGTGTGTTAAATTGTTGAAATGAAAGTTGGGATAGTCTAAGACGAGTGTTGTGCTAGTGCTACAAATATGCGCCTCTTTTGGGCACGTACTGACTTGCCCTGCACGTACAATGATAATGCCGATGATGACGTCTTATACAGCGCCAGTATCTGCATAGACAAGGCGCTCGAGGCACTTACTACATTATCAGAGCACTTTTGGCAGCAGCTAATCCAACACACAATTGGTGCAGTGTGTGCTGAGAGGTTGTGAGTCCACGACACGTTACACATTTACCCCGTGTGTTGTATATTTTACTTCCCCTGGGAAGACAGACGCCAGGTGGAAGGGACCGACGGGTTTAATGTGTCACCCGAGAGATAAAGTGGAGGGAACGAAATTGCTCAAGCGTTGAAGCAGCAGCATACACACACACGCACGCACGCACGCACGCACGCACGCACGCACGCACGCACACACACACACACACACACACACACACACACACATGTGCACACACACACACGCGCGCGCACACACCACACACGCACACACGCACACACGCACACGAACTACCACAACCAATGGCGTATTGGGGGTTTGTTTGTATTGAGGGCGGTTTGCCACGCCCCCCCCCTTTTTTCGTATGTATCCGGTTACGCCATCACACTGTAAACTAATGGGTGACTAAGCTTGCCCCTCCACCCCCAGATTCCCCCTTTGCGAGATCCTACATACGCCATTGACTACAGCAGTAGTCACCACAATGTAAGCAGTGATGCTCCAACGAATAGCTGCATATAAAGCTCAAAGCCGAACCGACGTATAACAACACTGCGGTTCCTTACCGACGTACCAATGACGTCACAACCCCTAGCACCTGGCTTACCAATGACGTCACTGCGATTATTAACAGACAGGTACACCGTACGACGTGGCCTATGACTCAGCTAAAATTATGGAGAAGACAATATTTCAGTTACGACGATCGTAAGACGTCGTATGCCCTACGTGGCTACGATGTCCTCCTACATAAAAAATATGTTGTACACGCCCATAATATTTCATTAAACATCTCCAACATTATTCGCACAAAGTCTTAGTCGCGTAGCAATGTTTGTTTTTGTTGTAAACAAAAAAGGTTACAAGTACATGGCTTTAGAAGCGTTTTTCAGAGGTTAGTTTGCTATGCGTTTGGTAATATGCATATCCACCGTTACTCTGTGTTAAATGTTGTGATGTCTTATAATACATTGTTTCCTGTAAAGGCCATGATTCAGAGAGTAGGTCTACTGGAGACGACCCTTCTGTGTCTTCTGTCAACTAACAATGGAAGATCGCAGGTGTATTGCTCGTGATTGTTATCTCTCTTTCAGTCTACAGTGTGACTGTATGGCTGCACGCATTGTCACGTGACAGACAGTTAGCAGTTAGTCATCGGAAGGAAGTCAAATTGTGGGAATCATGCTTCTATTCATAGATGGAATCGTGTAAAACAGTTAAGGGAAGCGGGTAACATTAGGCTACCGACAAGGCGTGGTTCGTAGGGAATTTGCTGCAGTAGCTACGTCGGTGATGCCTTAACTCCTAGACTCTTCTAGAGCATTCATTCTGGGTTCATGTGCTGTTTCTTAGTTGTTTTCTAGTTGTTTCCAGCACTCGGCAACGTTATATTAATTGACTAGTCTGTATGTTGTGATTACTGCAATTGTGCGGTGTTTCGAGGCCTCATTCAACTAATCAGCCCTTTTCATAACATTACCGCCAGGCCGACCTTTATATGCAGGCATTGAGGCCGGGTGGTCACTGTCAGGGTGCATGTCATCCTCAATGGTTCTTCTACGTCCCCAATTAAATTGGGGCGAGACAGACTTTAACGTAATCATCCGAGTCACGAGAGATGCCCAGCTCCCAATGTTTGACGCCAAACATAACCATGCCCGGTCCAGGTCTTGAAATCAGAACTCTTGTCTTGGAAAGCGGATGTGCTAATCACTAGACTACCGCGCCTAGTTCACCAGCTACAAGTTGTCAAGCTCCATCCCATGTCCCTTTGTGCATTTGACAGTTTTCATCGTAAAATCATATCATATATTATTATAAACTATATAGATTTGAACATCCTGACCAAACAAACGTGCTTCAACGAACCAACATGTTTAACGATTTTTTAAATATAATATTTCGTTTTATATCGATCCTGTCGTTCAGTCTGGAATGTAAGTATGGTATTCGATTCGAAACATTCAAATTATACGGTCAAGTTATATTTTTTAATTGTGGTTCATTAAAACACACTAAACACGAAAAACGATCATATGTCGTACTTTTATTGGATCCCATAAATGTCCACATTTGCCAGAAGCATTATCGTGTAATCTGAATAACACTGACACTCATCGGTACCAAGGGACTAATGATCATATAGAAATAACACTGACACTGATCGCTACCAAGGGACTAATGATCATGTAGAAATAACACTGACACTCATCGGTACCAAGGGACTAATGATCATGTAGAAATAACACTGACACTCATCGGTACCAAGGGACTATTGATCATGTAGAAATAACACTGACACTCATCGGTACCAAGGGACTAATGATCATGTAGAAATAACATTGACACTCATCGGTACCAAGGAACTTATGATCATGTAGAAATAACACTGACACTCATCGGTACCAAGGGACTAATAATCATGTAGAAATAACACTGACACTCATCGGTACCAAGGGACTAATGATCATGTAGAAATAACACTGACACTCATCGGTACCAAGGGACTAATGATCATGTAGAAATAACATTGACACTCATCGGTACCAAGGAACTTATGATCATGTAGAAATAACACTGACACTCATCGGTACCAAGGGACTAATGATCATGTAGAAATAACACTGACACTCATCGGTACCAAGGGACTAATGATCATGTAGAAATAACACTGACACTCATCGGTACCAAGGGACTATTGATCATGTAGAAATAACACTGACACTCATCGGTACCAAGGGACTAATGATCATGTAGAAATAACACTGACAGTCATCGGTACCAAGGAACTTATGATCATGTAGAAATAACACTGACACTCATCGGTACCAAGGGACTAATGATCATGTAGAAATAATACTGACACTCATCGGTACCAAGGGACTAATGATCATGTAGAAATAACATTGACACTCATCGGTACTAAAGGACTAATGATCGTGTAGAAATAACACTGACACTCATCGGTACCAAGGGACTAATGATCATGTAGAAATAACACTGACACTCATCGGTACCAGGGGACTAATTATCATGTAGAAATAACACTGACAGTCATCGGTACCAAGGGACTAATGATCATATAGAAATAACACTGACAGTCATCGGTACCAAGGGACTAATGATCATATTGAAATTGACTACAGCATTCCCCAGATAGCCGTGTTTTCTGCTTTCACGAACAATTGCCCCGGACTCAGGTTAGTCTCACCGCCTTTTCATCGTGCTCACGAATATTTACAATTTATTTCAGTTGCATTTATTTACCTACATGTGCTTATTTCGAAGTCCAATCTCTATACTAAAAGTCTGTGTGGTGGGATGCGATACGTTGACGTGATTTGATGCAGTTCGACAGTCGTGTTCATCGATTGCGATTGTCTCATTACATTAAAATCAAAGTGCTTAATTGAGTGAAATGCAACAACAGCGTCTTATGGTATTATAATTAAAACACAGCCTTCGATATTCTTTCAGTAATTGGCTTCCAGTACTGCATGACTTTTTCCAGCCCATTTCAATTTAAACATGTTGCTGTGCATCCTTAATGGCTATTACTGTACGTATCTGAATCCTACATAACTTCACATCGATTTCCCATTAATGGGTCATGTCTATAAACATTCTAAATGTACGCTAACTATAAGGCATGGACAGCGTATGTTTTAGGAATTATTATGTTTTATCACATGAGCTGTGCAGTTGACCAACTCCTGATTGCACACACAATAGTCAGATGTATTCCACGTACAACCAACACCACGTTTCTTGGTACTAACAGTGGCTAGTAGGCCCCTATCTAGGATCTCCCAAAGGGGAGGTCAAAGACAAGCCAAGTTTAGTCACCCATTAGTTCGCCCTGGCTATGGCCCAATGCCCCCACCCACTAAATACGTCACTGGGTATTAGTGACGTTTTAACCGCCAGAGTAAATAGGCCGTGTTGTTTACGTCATAACGAACCCGGCGTTTCCGGGTTCAATAACCGTTCAATAAAATGACTAATGATCAAACTGACATCTCTGTTCGGTTACGCCCTTTTCGAGATTCGATTAGAACGTCACTGTGCCTATAGAGACCACGAGTAGATCTAATGCAAACACTCTGCCCACCGGTTATTTCTATAACAACTTATCATAACAGTGAATTATGTCACGCCAACCCACGACTAAACTATATTCAGACATTTTGATTAGCACCAGCGGGAATCCCTAATCTGAAACGGCAAGTGCTGAAAGCTTGTGTTTTACTAATGGACAGGAGGGCGCTTATTGATGGAATCAAGTACTAGGCGAGATAAAACATTGGAAATACATCGAAATTGAGATGTTACCAAAGTACACGTGCATTCTGTATAATGTACGTTATGCCGTCTGCAGTGCAGATGTCATAACGTACAAACGAGTCCATCATTGGCATTACGGCTGCACAGACTAATAAAATTTTAGGGCTAATCAGGCGAAATATTGTATAAAAGAAACAACTATGGTATACATAACGAATAGTGAGGCTTCATTTGGAATATATTGCATACAAACACGGAAGTTGTATAGTAAGACGGACATAAGCAAGAAAGTTAGAACATATAAGTTGATTCCAGAACTGAGAGACCTTAGTTATGAAAGAATGTGGTTTAGCAGCACTAGATACAAGGATACTAAGAGGAAATCGAATAGAAGTGTTTTGAAGTATTGTGCGGTTATGCAGATATTGAAAGAAATATGTTCTTCTAACTTAAAACAGGCAGTAGTGCTAGAGGACACAAAATAGCTTCAGTCAAAGAACAGTGTAGGTCGGATATGAGACAGTAATCATTCTCACGGAGAACAAATGATCTATCGATCGTGTTAATGCCAGCTGTATGAATAACATTTAAAAATAAAATTGACATATATCTGATAATGGCAGCTATATACATTCTGGAGCGTATCGCTTTGGGTGGCAATCTTGTTACTTGTTAAAGTTTGTATTGTTTTGTTAAAAACAAGGTCTTTGGTAACAGTGTTGATCGTCGGATGTAATTCTTCCACAAAAAGCATGTCACTAAATCCTGGTGAAGACGACACTTAAAACGCCGATACATGGATTCAGTGGACGATTGAACGAGACTTCGTGAAAAGGTACGTTCTTACAGAGTGCTGTGTCCAGTTCGTATGACCACTCAAAGCGCTTTACACTTGACCTATGGCAAACCTGTTCATTACACGACCAACTCACTTTGTCTGGGAAACATTCAGCCACGCTGCGATTATTGCGCGAACACAATTTGTTCACATATCCATCATGGTCTATAGGTACTGGCGCAACATGGAGTGGACGAAATTGTACAAGTCTCGACGCGACAGTGGGGGGGAGTCGAAACCGGGTTCTCCCGACTGACTGTCCGGTGTTCGTGGCTGTGACCACGCCATTTCATGATGATGATTATGACGATGATGACGACGGTGGTGTGTTGCGCGGGGGTGGGGGCGGCATTAAAAAGAGCATTTGTCTCTTGAAAGATGTTCCGCCGTTTGAGAATATCCCTGATGAATGACGACGCTTGAGACCGATGGCGTAAGTTCGCGTGGTCGGTGTATCGGAAATACTACTACAAGATCTCATCTGGTTTAATTTCACGGTTCAGCTGCAACGTATCTGTCTTACGTCTGCTGACTACAAGGCGTAAAGAGCATATGTTAACTGTGACGTAGTTTAAAAACACGTCTGCCTTGAGAAGCGGAGGGTGACGGCCACTCCTACTTCAACGGGGTAGTTTACAATTATAGGGCAATAAAACGACAGATGATCAAAGAAAGAAGCACGTATGGGCACGCACGCACGCACGCACGCACGCACGCACGCACGCACGCACGCACGCACGCTGAGTGGCAGACAGACAAACAAACAGATCCGCGGGAATGTCGACAAAATGGATCGTTTCGAGAAACGACGGGTGTCTGGTGTATGCAAAACCCGGACGACATTAATTTTTGCTTAGAAAACCGTGTCACGCGGCCGTGTCAATGTATGGAGTAAACTACAAATTACACAAGCAGGTACATAGATGCTCAGTCGTTGGTACAGCGGTGAGACCCAAGTTCATTGCCGGGGGGTCCGAGCCAATAAATACCACTTTCAACGCCAGCTTTCTGTAACAAGTACTACACTTCGCCAGTAGGTGGCCACACGTACTCTGTCGTACTGGCAGGCGACGTTTTTAGTGGGGATGTGTCACTATTAGTATAGGTATTACCTACGTAAACAAATTGCACTTTGACCGCCTAAATACGCAGGTGATTCCGGGATGCATGACCGTTAACAATCCTGCCTCTGAACCCAGCTAACATGCTTATCTTCCTGAAAGACCCTAAATTGACTGTTCCATCTGAACCCTAAAATCTACATGTCAGCGTCTGAAACTACGTTTGCGCCAGCGAAGAATGACTGGCTACCTACCTAACCTGTTACCTGAATATCATAGTTCTGACACAGGCACAGTACTCTAGACATTATAATTATATAAATATAAAAATACACAAACCTGTCATCATCATTAGTCAGCACACACAAAACCGAGATACGGTTATTCCATCATTAGCTATGCTATTCCAGTTTGGAGAAAGCCACAGTTATGACCCATCGGTTATTAGTGAACGTTTGTGTGACGCCAAATCGGTTAGGGACTCAGGGACTGGGCATCCATTAGCTTATCTCGTGACTGGTCACTGCACAGTGACACGGGAACTGATCATTGTTTTATTCCTGGGTTTATTGAGGGGTGTGCGCTGGGTACGTGCCAGGAAGTAGTAGTTGGGAGGCTGGCCCAAAATATGTGTGGAAGGTGGGAGGTTGGTCTAAAAAAAATTGGTTGGAAGTAAGATGTAGGAATGGCGGGAGGTGAGAGATGGGAGGTGGACTTGGTGGGAGTTGGGAGGTTGGCCCTCCAAAACATATTCCCCAATATGCTTATTTTTGGCAGCCATCAAGTCCCCCCCCCCCCAGTATTTACCAGTTTCCGATGCACATGTAGCGCCCGATGGTCGTCAAAGGGAAGATTAATATTGGCATACCGCGAGTTAATAATTACATTGCCTGGGGGGCGCTTACTCTGACGGCTAATTAAAGAAAAATAGTAATTGTATGTGGACCGTCTCTAGGCCCAGGGTGTATCAATAGGCCTAACCGCCACTGTTCGAGGGGTGGTGTAATTCGTGCCGGGGCATTAGCCAACCAACACAATGTCAATGGCAAGCTCGAACACAGAGACGCACGTGGTAAGCTCACGGAGCAGATTTACCCGCATACCCGCGTGTGGGCAGACGATATATAAATAAATGAAAGAACGGTGGCGATGATTCATTGATCGTGTCGGTCGTGGCGGTACATAATATTGGACATATAGATCGTCGCCGCTCGCTCACTCGCTCGCACACGGACGCTATACTCGCATCGACGCTTCGGTCCGCTCATGGAACAGCTTCGGCTCAGCGTTCGCGACGGTCCCGTCGCCGCTTTAACGTAATTGGGTCGTCTTTTCTGTTTCTATTCTCCGGCGTTTTTATCGCTTGCCCGGCACACGCAATCGAGTGCCGCCACAAAGGAAGACGCGGAGCGGCTCGGCTGCGACTGAATCATCGCGTCTCCGACCCGTTCTGCTAGCCGCCAGAGATTCGCTCAGACCGGGAGACCGAGTGAGTTGTCTCGCCTGTGTGGTGGTTATTATCGGCGATACGCGGGAGAGACGGACGCCGAAGCCACACGCGGAATATCGCCGCCGCCACCGCCACCGCTCGTTGCGTCAACAACGCCGGCAATGGCGTCGAGCTCCGTCAGCCAGGAGAGTCTAGACACGGAGGATTTTCAGCTGGTAAGCCAGCGCCGTAGTCGCGTGCGGCCAGGACTGCGCTGCCGGGCTCCCATCAAAGACCAGGCAATGGACGGGGGGGTCGTCGCCGACGACCCGCGGGAGGAGCCCGGTGAACCTGTCGATCACGACTCCCCGACACGGGGCGCGTCCCGGGGGAAAGAGAAGAGGGGACGCCCGCTGCACCTGTACAAGGGGAAGACGGCGAAGGAAAAGAGGAAGCTTAGGGAGAAACGCAGGAGCACTGGGGTTCTGCATTTTCCCACGTCGACAGAGGTAGGTGTAGATGGGCATCGAGACGCTTTATTCTGTATTCAGTATCATGTTGGTCGTACTGGTGACAGTGTACGTTTTACCTTCAAATATAAAATGCAGAATACATGAATAAAGACGTGTACAAGCCAGAGAAGTTGCAGTTGGAGTGATTTTGACAACAACAAAATCACTGACACAGCATAATTGTGAAACCTCAGCGACAACAAATAGTACACCGTTGCAGCACTGTACTGTTATGGTGACTAAGCAGTATGGTATTCACTTCAAGCCGAGGAGGGTAAAACCATAATAAAACAACCATCTCGTTCATTTCATAAACCCAAAAACAAACCTGCATGTACTGTGCACCCTCTAACATAATAAAAAAAACATGCATTAATTAGCCTTAATAGGTGGATTTTCAATTTCATTTATAATTGATTACAATTAAATTATTAGAACTATAATCGACCAACCCTGCCTCAGGCTCCTGTGTCTGGGAATGGCATCAGGCCACATTCATCACTGTTGGAGTTATATTATAATTAGGGTTCAAAAAGTGGTTTACCATTAGTCTTCTGCCCACCGGTGCTAATTACCATGGCAACAAACACGTAGTTTTACCAGCACCATTATTATGTTTTATGTGACAGGTAGGCCTATGTTGCATACAAACATGTCAGCCTTTGTCCAGATCACCTGTTTCACATGCCGCGGAATCCATCATGTCAATCCATACTCTGTCACTTCCACAGTAGCGGGTGCGAGTTACCTCTTATGCATATCTATGTAAAATGACGGTGCTTTCAGATATGTTATCAATTGAGAAAACAAAGGCATCCTGCTGCAAGTTGTGTGTACTTTAGATGGTGAATCGTGACTAAAATTACGTACAAAGTGATAAATTCTTGTACAATGTTTGCTTGCTTTATGAGCGCCCATGCATGGCATGCCAATTTATTCACGTTATGCTGGAGAAACGTGCACCTCACTAGTCCTAAATTGCTCCCACCACATTCCTTATCCAAACCCTGCAAACTCTCTCATGGTTATGTAACAGATTACATTATTATTAATTGTTCCTGCTGTTATCAGCACCAAGAATGCCACTTAGATTACGACAGATTATATTCCAGTGTCATGACTAACCAAAGTAGCTGCAGGCTCAAACACTCCAAAGAACCAAATCCAGTCAGTGGTGATATTTTAACCCCCTCCCCCCTTGTAAATCCCCAAACAAACATGGAGTTGAACTTTGCCCCATTGGCATTGCCAGCAACATCAGTCAATGAAATCATTTATTGGGATTTTTCTCAAGCAGATAGGCATTGTGTTGCTGGGTACCAGTCGCGGTTGATTTAGCAAGTAATGTTTGTTGGCATTAAAAAGTATCGGTGGTTGATTTAGCAAATGTTTTTTTTCCGTTTCATAAACCTGACACTATGAATTAGTTTGACTGCAATTTGTATGTATTGTTGGAACTTAGTTTATTTGATGATCTTGTAAACTCGCTCTAATAATCGGAAGAACACTAGAATATAGTGCCATGTACATGTAGGTAGACTTAGTTTATCTAGAGGCACTGGTATATAGTGCCATGTACCTGTAGGTAGACTTAGTTTATCTAGAGGCACTGGTATATAGTGCCATGTACCTGTAGGTAGACTTAGTTTACCTAGAGGCACTGGTATATAGTGCCATGTACCTGTAGGTAGACTTAGTTTATCTAGAGGCACTGGTATATAGTGCCATGTACCTGTAGGTAGACTTAGTTTACCTAGAGGCACTGGTATATAGTGCCATGTACCTGTAGGTAGACTTAGTTTACCTAGAGGCACTGGTATATAGTGCCATGTACCTGTAGGTAGACTTAGTTTACCTAGAGGCACTGGTATATAGTGCCATGTACCTGTAGGTAGACTTAGTTTACCTAGAGGCACTGGTATATAGTGCCATGTACCTGTAGGTAGACTTAGTTTACCTAGAGGCACTGGTATATAGTGCCATGTACCTGTAGGTAGACTTAGTTTACCTAGAGGCACTGGTATATGTGCAGTCCACCGAGGTGCAAAAATACACAAAGATTACTAATACATCAATAAAGATATGATAAACATGAATAAATTACTGATTAAAATGGTGCTAAGATAGAAGAAATAAATGCATATGTAAAAGTAAAATGAGAGTGTGTGTGCGTGCATGCGTGCGTGCGTGCACGTGCAGACCAAGACAACAACTTAACAAGAAAAGATGGGCATTTAATAATCATTTATATACTGTTAGAGAAGCGGTGTTCTTTGTGGGGCTGTTTGTTCCATGCCATCAACTGTTTGTTCCATGCCATCAACTGTTTGTTCCATGCCATCAACTGTTTGTTCCATGCCATCATCTGTTTGTTCCATGCCATCAACTGTTTGTTCCATGCCATCAACTGTTTGTTCCATGCCATCAACTGTTCCATGCCATCAACTGTTTGTTCCATGCCATCAACTGTTCCATGCCATCAACTGTTTGTTCCATGCCATCAACTGTTTGTTCCATGCCATCAATTGCAGAAGTGGCTACATGTATGAAAGTGTTTTCAAGAATTTCCGTCAGGTTTTCTGGCATTTTTGGCAAAGAACATCCATAACATTGAACACTGGACCACAGTTTTCAACCCTGCATGAAGACTGATCAATGGAAGCCAGTGCCAGCAATGAGCAACCTCGGGTAAACTCTGAATAATTTTGTGGGAGTTCAGGTCAGTTTAACAACGGAACCGCAGTATATTCTAATCCAGGCCTGGAGCAGGATGTTGTATTAACTAAAAAAACCTCTTCCCATCAGCCGTGTATTTCCTGCACGCCTCATTGCAACGGATGTTATTGCTCAGTAGAATGTGGCTACATTCCAACATCCGTATTACGTAATATTGCAGTTTATTTTTCAGTATGTACACGCATCAGGGTTGAAAAAAATCATGATTTAAAAAAAATAAAAAATTGGATTTGTTTTATTTAAATCGGATTTATTTGATTTTTTTTAATCTGGTATATAGATATTTATATAGATGTTTAAATTTGTAAACTCTTTCAAACATGTTCTATTCAAATCGATTTGGGTTCTTGTCTTAACAGAGGGTACATGATTTTTGCTTATATAAAGACATTAGACAATGTCCACAAGGCCTCACCCCCAGTAGTTGCGTAATCTGTCTTGGAAAGAAAAGCATGCTGTGTGTCTGTGGCTGTAGCAGTGGTAAATATTGTTTGGATTAGCACCTGTCCAGGGTGCTAATCTGTGTACTCTAAGGGTATCTAACCAGAATACAAACTGGTACTGTATTAAACAACTGAGTCAACATACTGAATTGGTAACAACTACCACAAGCTATAAGTGGACGTTAACTCAGGGCTTCTGTGTTGAAAAGATACCTCCTCTGGAAGACAAGTTTGTGTGGCTTCACTGCATTCAGAAAGGGAATAGCTCAGACATACACAATGCATAAAAATATTTGACTATCAGGCTATCTGGTGACAATACAACTACACAAGTGTGCGCACTTTGTGTTTTGTATTAAAAACATACAAAACTTTGTTGATCTCGATGCTTGTAAACAATTATTTGTGTTAAATTCATATAAATCAGCGATTAAAAAAACCGGAAGTAAAAAAAAAATCATAAATCAATTTTTTTTTTGGAGCGATTTAAATCAATGATTTAAATCAAACCACCCCGACACACATTTAGGGGACTCATGGTTTGCAACAGTTTTCTTTCTGCAGAAGTGAAATTTTGAAAGTTTAAATGTAGAAAGCGGTAGTCAGCAATTTCAAATAATTTTTTAACTCATTATAATAATATAAATAATAATAACCAGTTATTTCAGTCATACAGGTGCATATTAAAATATACATAATCCAATAGTCCATACATGTAGTAAAAATATGGATAACAAATTTAATGAATGATACGCAATTACAGAATAGTTATAATTATGTAGTCAAGGTTTAACATCATGCATTACCTGGTGTGCACACAAGGAGGTATGCGTGCATGTGCACATGTCTTACATGTACACAACGTAACAGCCTGAAGTAATCTTCAATTCTGTTATTACATCATACCTTCCAGGAAGATAGCTGAATTGCCTAACCTTGTTTGGCTGGCCCATGCCATAAACAAAAAAGAACATGATTGTGATTAACTAGTCAACTGGAAGTGCCTGTAGGAAGCAGTGTCCTTTGGGAAATTGGGAGGGAAACTGAGGAGAGCAGATTACTGGAATGGAAGGAGGCATCTTGTCCTTATCTGTATGAGTGACTGTGGGTGATAGTTTACTATTGTGTTGAGTTGAACAAGCATGTTTACAAACTGTAAATTACAGTAACACAAGTTAACACTTGCTCATTTGTTTTGCCATCTATTGTTAGCATTTGTTACTATCGATAGTTCAGTGAACTATCAACAATAATTATTGATAGTGCAATGTATTGCATCATCACATCAACTATTGTGATGCATCGATAGTTCGATGTATTGTTACATCTCTACTTACCTGTCCTCAGAGGAGAGCAACTAAGAACTGGAATGGAAGGAGGAGTCTTGTCCTTATCTGTCCTCAAAGGGGTGCTAAGGAGAGCAACTAAGGACTGGGGTGGAAGGAGGAGTCTTGTCCTTATCTGTCCTCAAAGGGGTGCTAAGGAGAGCAACTAAGGACTGGAATGGAAGAAGGAATCTTGTCCTTATATGTCCTCAAAGGGGTGCTAAGGAGAGCAACTAAGAACTGGAATGGAAGGAGGAGTCTTGTCCTTATCTGTCCTCAAAGGGGTGCTAAGGAGAGCAACTAAGGACTGGGGTGGAAGGAGGAGTCTTGTCCTTATCTGTCCTCAAAGGGGTGCTAAGGAGAGCAACAACTAAGGACTGGGATGGAAGGAGGAGTCTTGTCCTTATCTGTCCTCAAAGGGGTGCTAAGGAGAGCAACTAAGGACTGGAATGGAAGGAGGAGTCTTGTCCTTATCTGTCCTCAAAGGGGTGCTAAGGAGAGCAACTAAGGACTGGAATGGAAGAAGGAATCTTGTCCTTATATGTCCTCAAAGGGGTGCTAAGGAGAGCAACTAAGGACTGGGATGGAAGGAGGAGTCTTGTCCTTATCTGTCCTCAAAGGGGGGTGCTAAGGAGAGCAACTAAGGACTGGGGTGGAAGGAGGAGTCTTGTCCTTATCTGTCCTCAAAGGGGTGCTAAGGAGAGCAACTAAGGACTGGAATGGAAGAAGGAATCTTGTCCTTATATGTCCTCAAAGGGGTGCTAAGGAGAGCAACTAAGGACTGGGATGGAAGGAGGAGTCTTGTCCTTATCTGTCCTCAAAGGGGGGTGCTAAGGAGAGCAACTAAGGACTGGGGTGGAAGGAGGAGTCTTGTCCTTATCTGTCCTCAAAGGGGGTGCTAAGGAGAGCAACTAAGGACTGGGATGGAAGGAGGAGTCTTGTCCTTATCTGTCCCCAAAGGGGGTGCTAAGGAGAGCAACTAAGGACTGGGATGGAAAGAGGAGCCTTGCCCTTATCTGTCCTCAGTGGAGTTAAGGACAAAAAGGTGTTGAGAGGACCTTTGTGTGTACCCAGCAGTAGAGCTGGTGTGGTTGGCTTTTGCAGCAGATAATTACCCCCAGGTGTTATGACACCTGGCCCTAGCAAGGTACCCTGGAGCACATTCTGTTACCCCAGGCTAGGGTAGTTTTCCTTGGATCTGTCACAGTATGGGTTGCAGCATGGTAGTTATCACTAGATCTTAATCATATCATGTAATCTAACACTTTACCATTGGTGATTGGAGATTGATGAATGTATGTGCATTGTGACAGTTATAGCGTCTAGGCGTTAGTGGGGGTACACCCTGTGGTATATAGCCCAAAGCTGGTGTGCAACATTACTGGGGAGCCGGTAATTATATGGAACATAAATATTTAAGAATTTGAAATCCAATTTCATGTGAGTTTGCCATTGGAACATTTTTAACTTTATACTCAAGAGGAGGTATTTGCCTGAACTCATTGACCTTAGGACACCCCACTTCGGTTAGGACATTTTTCCTAGTGTCTACCTACTGAAGTAGGTATGTACAATTATGCCAGTTACACAAATGAAGAGCATAATTATGGCGTGTCTGTGTGTGTCAATTTAGGTAAGATGTAATTAGAGTAGTTACTGTTTCATTCATCATCAGCACTGGATGGCACCTACACACTGAAGTGATAAGAGGTCATAAAGGCTCCGGTAAACGGACAAAACCCCACTGGACAAAACCCCACTTCACTCATATTCAAAGACAACTAGGTTTTTTCTTTTTTGCTTTTTAATCATGTATTCGGTATCCACATATTCAGTGTAGTGAGTGTACACAATATAGAAAACAACAATAGAACAGTCTCTACTTCCATCTCACACAATGTCCAATGCCCCTCAGTGTATCTGGAACTGACTTGGTGCCATCACAACGGTCAGTACAGAGAGTGTGTAACTTTGTCTGGAGCTTAAGTGTGTGGCGGCGTACACGCTTGGCTGGTGGTTCACCATGCTCACCATGTAACATTGCAGTGGCAACCTGGGCCTGATCCTTCCGGATGCTGTCAATGGCTCTCCAGATGGTGGGGTGAGCATGTCCTATCAGCTTGGAAAAAGCATTGTTCCAACCCTCACAGATGCTGTTGGTTCTGGAGCCCCTTTGAAGGGTGATAGTGTGAACGGCACTAAAAATTGTACTTCAAAACAATTCCTTTGAAGTGCAATCAGAAATATATTTAATTCATAAAATTAATTATTATTTTTATAAAAATTCTTATTATTTTTATAAAAATTCTTATTATTTTTACTATTTCTTAAAAAAATGTCACAGTGGGTATTGTCCAGAATTCTGATTAGTGAGTGGGGTTTTGTCTGAATGGGGTTTATTTATACCCCATACAACTATTAACAACACCCCTGTTCGGGCAGAGAATTTCTGGTATGTTGTGTGAACATATTTCAAACACAAAACCTGATTCCTACAGGTGGTAAATGTTAGTTTGGGAAGTATGTAAACTGCTTCCTCAACTGAGATTAGCCTATCACAAATCTGGTTCAATGGTGTCCAAATATGTAGCGTGTGAATAGTTTATGTAACATCTGTTAATTAAAAATTGCCTTTTTTTTCACATCATCGAAAGAGTTTCATCCAATTCGTTCCGTATATTGGACGCAACTGCATAGAAAGCACACTTTTAGAAAATATCTTTATGCTAAAAAGGTCAGGTATTGTCAGCTGTCAACTACCATTAAATAGAAATTATGCCTTACAGATAATTTGGTTTTTGACCACCTCCATATTATTTAACATTCCTGAACATTCTATTTCTCACACTATTACTACCACCAAGGGGTGATTGCCCCTGGAACATGAAGCTGGTAGACAAACCACAATCTGGAGTCATAAAATTTAGAAAATAGCTACATTGCCCCATTGTCTATGTGGACTATAGCTATTAGATGTATGTGGACTATAGCTATTAGATGTATGTGGACTATAGCTATTAGATGTATAAAAACATATCATAATTATTTTATTATGATATGTTTTAGATCGGACACTTTCTCATTATTCCAAGAAAATCTGTAATAATAAGTTAAGACTAATAAAGTTTCAAAACACATGGAAAGTAATTAAAAATAAGTTGCTTATATGGTCCATGCTTGTTTATGGACAACTCTGTAAATATTGTGTATGACTGAAAGTTAATACTGACATGTTTTGATTTATATGTGAAAGCACATAATATTGCTAGTCTGCATCACTTGCTGATGTATACAATCTATGGATGAGTTCACTTAAAGGTCTACTCTGACCTTGTCCTGTCAGGTAATGTCACTTTGATGTTCACATGTGTTTATGCAGAAGTGGTTGTTATGTAACATTGGTATTAATAGTTATCTTTAGATTACTGTGTGCATGTTAATATGTGTGTATGTATGTGTGCACATGTGTGCATGCTGTACATATGCGCACACACACACACACACACACACACACACACACACACACACACACACACACACCTGTACATGCACACACACACACACTCACGCACGCACGCATGCACGCACACACACACACACAAATAAAATTTTCCAACTCCCCTTTAGAGAATTATGGTCTCTCTCCCTGGCACAGAACAGCTTTGACTGTATGAATGCTTAATGGTGTTTAGATGACTGGTGATATGGCTGTCTGATGATAGCTTTCACAGGTCACAATGCTCAAATGATGGCCTAATAAAATATTTAATTAGCCACACTTCAGTAACCAATTAGCTTTCCCAATGACACTGACACAATAAACAGGACTGTGGGTGCAAGCACTTGCTTTTTAGTTATGTAAGCATGGAATAAAATGAAGAAATTTGTTGTAGTCTACGTGTAACTTCAGGAGAAGAGGCAACCACTATGGAACAATTGTAGAAAACACGCATAGTGGTGCTAACAATTGTAAAAAACATGTATAGTGGTGCAAACAATTGTAGAAAACACGCAAAACGGTACTAACAATTGTACGTAACAACGAGCTCCTGTTCATTCTGAGTTATGTAATCTACAACAAACATCCACATATAGGTTCATTCGTAATATCCCCACCCCCGGGGAACTAATTTTTTTTATGTATGAACCATCCCCGTGGACCCCTGTGTACATCTACAAAATGTCAGCCCTATACGTGCAAAACTGACAGAGATATGTTGGAACAGACAGGCAGGACCACAAACAACTTTGTATAGATGGTCTTTATCGGTGATGGTGATTGTTTCAGAGTACAGGAGACTCCCTTGATGAGGATGAGAAGGGAGAGACGGAGACAAGGAGGAACACGAGCTACAATGAAGTCATAGACGCCGACAACCCACAGACACCTGAGGAGGTGAGAATAGGCACCAGTTTGCAGTGGCATATCTTGCGGGGGGTCAAGGAGGGGGGCCAGTCTCAGTCACCCATTAGTTTACCCTGCTACCTTGTAGTGGCGCAACAAGGTATATAAAAAATTAAAATTTTAAGCAAGTGGACCGGCCATGGCACAGCATTTTCTTTAAACATCCACAATACATTAAACACCATTTAACTTCCTCCACTGTGACATTTATGAGAGTGACATACTTCATGTTTGTCCAGAAAACCCCCCAAAACCGTGTACCCTCCAATTTTTACCCAGACTGGTGAGGTGGTTACTGATTTTGAAATGTCGTGTGTTTGGTGTAATAGGAATAACAGCCACTGTGTTATGCAAGGGGCCGGCGATTATCCATCAATTCAAATCTAATGCAGTGGCACATAATATAATTGCAGGAATGGTTAAATATTATACTCCAGCAAGGCCCTTTGTGATGGAGGCAGGTTAAGTGTCATTGTAGGAAGGCCCTCTGTGGTATAGGCAGGTTAAATGCCATTGCAGGAAGGCCCTGTGTGGTAGAGGCAGGTTAAATCCCATTATAGGAAGGCCCTGTGTGGTAGAGGCAGGTTAAATGCCATTGCAGGAAGGCCCTGTGTGGTAGAGGCAGGTTAAATCCCATTGTAGGATGGCCCTGTGTGGTAGAGGCAGGTTAAATGCCATTGTAGGAAGGCCCTGTGTGGTAGAGGCAGGTTAAATGCCATTGTAGGAAGGCCCTGTGTGGTAGAGGCAGGTTAAATGTCATATTGCAGAAAAACCCTGTGTGGTAGAAACAGTTAAGTGTCATATTGCAGAAACACCCTGTGTGGTAGAAACAGTTAAGTGTCATATTGCAGGAAGGCCCTGTGTGGTAGAAACAGTTTAAGTGTCATATTGCAGGAAGGCCCTGTGTGGTAGAAGCAGGATAAATATCATAGTACAGCAAGGATTCTGTTTGGATTTTATGTAATTTTTATGAACTGATATCCTACTTGACATATTTCATCACAATGCTGTGTATCAGGATTTCCACATCAAACTGGTAAAACTAAGAAATTGTTTGTCGAATATTTCCTGAAGTGTTTTCTACAACTACAAATGTTTTTTTTTCTGTTCACGTTCAGTGGTTGCTAATTTGACATGCTGAGAAAATAAAGAGTTTGTGTAGTGGCGAGTGGACAGCTCCATGGAGCTGGGATCTATAATCAGTGACATTTCCTGTGCAGCCAGTAAATACAGCTGTATATGCCAAGTTTGCTGGTACACAATGATTGGTTATGGCCTACAGCAGTCATTGAATCATGACTTCCCAGTTCGTCTTCGGTGCACGTTAACGGAATGTTCAGTGATTTTCATTGGTCTGCCGAACAACTGTTTTTCATTGTAACATTGAATTTATTAGCATCTAAAACATCTTGTTTGGTTAAACATTTTATGTTACTGCTGTGAACATTTGCCACTTAATATTTCTGAAAATACAGGATTTGGTGATTAAATAAAATATACATGTTTCACAACATAAATAGAGACCACTTTACTGCATTAAAAAACAATCAGTAAATCTTTAATTATAATGTTTTTTATTGTATGATTTTATTTATTGGTCTGTCAAGTTTTTGTTCCATACAGTTTCAATGGTAAATAAACTGTTGTAATAAAGCTTAAAATATGAAGTTTAACACATTTAGATGTATTTTGAGATAGAAAATTCACAGTATTTGATAATACAAACCCCCAATTGCCATGTTTTAACGAATAAAACTCGTTTTGCATCCCCGTTAATCAGTGACATTTCCTGCACAGCCAATGGATATTGCTGTATATGTCGAATTCTCTGGTAGACAATGTCATGTTCCCATGACGTGACAGACAAATAGTTTGATAGATAGCGACAACGCAGTGATTGGTTGTGGCCTACGGCAGTCACTGAATCATGGCTTCCCTGTTTGTCTTCAACGCGTGTTGAGAGGTAGTCCATTGTGATACGGAGCATGTTTCATGGTGTGGGAATGTGTTATGTGACACGAATACAGCCAGCGTCAGGAGATTTCCGTGTAGTTATCTATACACGTCTCGTCCCTGCACCCTATCTCATGGCTGCCATCTGTCTAGACGACGCATCATTTTAATATCAATGGACCGGTGCGCATTACAATGCACTGCGAATGGAACATGTGATCAACATAATCCTGCTCGGTCGTTAATTTATACAGCATTGTTGTTATACAACAGACCCTGTCCTGGTTTTGAGAAAAAGAACCTAATAACCTACACATGAAGCGTTTCTTCCATAAGACCTGGGGTATAGTTAGCTACCCTCATGATGCAGTGTTAGCTCTAGCATTTTCATGGTTTAAAGGTTCTATTCAGCATGACAATTTGGTTTATTTTCCTTAAAATTTCATATTTTACATTACATTTGAAGCTCCAGATTGCCGGAAAAATCCTTAAAATGGTCGCTATTTTCAAAAATATTAATCCTGGAGAAAACCTTACCAATAACTTAAGTCAGACTTGCCATCTACCCACTTGGTTTGACAAAAAGGGGAACAGAAAATGGGGCAGATATTGCTTACGGTTACCCATCCGCTGGGAGAAGAAATAGGGCAACAAATTTGGCCCAAGTTCTCAAGGGATATATGTTTTGCAGATTACTCAAAAACAACATTATCTTTAGTCGGTGTTGCTAAATATGTGCCTGGCTTTCTCTTGTTGATGATCTAAATGTATTTTGGGAATTAACCCTCCCCCCGTATATACGTGATCACATAGCTATCATTAACCATTACATTTTACATGAGTGTTGCGCACCGTTTATTTTATGACACAAAGTTTATCTCATGTTTATACGCATATGGTGACGTCTAAATGTTTGTGGCATAGAGAATTTCCCCAGCCCATAAATAGATCTACATGTATTCCTGTAGTGTCACCCCTGTATCTACACAATCACACAGCTATCATTCAGCATTATATTTCTTGCTTGTAACTTATGTTATGATACAAAACTAATCTCATGTTTGTGTGCATATGGTAACATCTAAACGTTCGCGACATCGAGAATTTCCCCAGCCCATAAATAGGTTTTATTAGGCACCATCTCACGTTCTGGTGGTATTTCAATTCGAGCATTTTACTTCCACTTCTAAAACTTAACACTGTCCCGTGGCTACGGTTACATCTCTTAATGCGCCGGCATTTCAAGAATGTTGTGAAAGCTTTTACGGGGACGTGTCACCAAGTATGGCTGCCTGACACCGCCTAGCGGGCCTGCATTGATGCAAGTTGAAAACGTCATGGGCATCGTCATGACTGGCTGATTGCGAATGGAAGCAGACAAAAAGTGACACACAATTGTGCCAGTGATCCAATCCAGTTCAGAGCTCCATTCGTGGCCGAAAATAACCAGAATGTTGACTGTTTCTGTTGGGTTGAGTTTTCCATGACAGCACCGCCGACAAACAATCAGCCAGTGTCTGCGGTAGACAAATATGACACTGTTGTCATTGGACGGCAAACACTGGTCTTTACAACTTCTTCCTCAATTGATTTAGGTTCGCTGGTGGTCAAAACTGTAGCGAGGGAATAGTTCTAGTTATGTGTGCAGTTGGGTTAAAAAGGGTGCACACTTTTGTTAAAATCTTACTACTTTGATTGTTAGGTTGGGTAACTTGTGCAAGTGTGAATAGTATGTTATAGTATATATTGTTAGGTTGGGTAACTTGTGCAAGTGTGAATAGTATGTTATAGTATATATTGTTAGGTTGGGTAACTTGTGCAAGTGTGAATAGTATGTTATAGTATATATTGTTAGGTTGGGTAACTTGTGCAAGTGTGAATAGTATGTTATAGTATATATTGTTAGGTTGGGTAACTTGTGCAAGTGTGAATAGTATGTTATAGTATGTTATAGTATGTTACAGTATATATTGAGCTGGACCATGTTTGCCATTTTCATGCGAAATCTGGTAAAAATTAATTTAATAGTTTGTCCGATGATTTCACATAAACTAAATTATAAATTTGCACAAACGAGTTAGCATGTCATAGCGGATACTATGTAGGTTTGATTTTTTGTGAAATAATTCCTAACTGAGACAAGTAAAACGGTTGATTTAAGGATGGACATTAGATACATATTGTCATCAGATCACACATTTCCGTTAGATTGGTGTTACTGCAATACCGTGCGATCCATCATGTCTGTGTCAACCTTATGGATTGGGTGTGATTTTATTGGAAGTTGCTATGGCCTATCAACACGCACTCCACACATCAACAGGGTTTGTGGTTTTCCCTGGTGTCCGTTACTGTCACTGTCATGTCAGTGTCATTTACAGTCATAAACTGCATGGTATGTGTGTATGCACGCTTATGTGCATGCATGCATGCATGTCAACCTCCACTATTCCTTTTAGGATGGTTTGCAAGGAGGTTATATGATTCACCCCATCTGTAAGCAGAGTTAATAGGGGTGTTATGTTATGCATAGCTAACAAAGGGCTTTTAGGAAGTATTTCATTAGAGCGTTATATGCTTCAGTAGGGCGCTGACTTGTGTGTTTTTTGTGAGAATTCTACGCCCCAGTTTAGTGGCGTGGAAATTACTTTTTATGACCCATTAAAATCATATAAACTTTAGTTGTGATAACGTTGCGTGTCCAGGTGTTTGTAAGCAATTTTAAATAATGCCCGTGAAGAGAAATATCATGCGATGATTATCTGGACTTTTGTTTGTTATCTTCAGTATTGGTTGTGATGATTTATTGTGGCGCAGTAATGTCTAGACACCTAAAGCGATAGAGTGTAGGCCACTGTGCTGGTTTACTGTAGCAAGATCAGTGAGGAGTGGCTCTAGAGATACTTGACATATAGAGAACATATAAAATAAATGTTGATATTGCACACACCAGAAACAGAACGAAACAGAAAAGCTGGTTTATATTTTTGGAAACAGGATATCCTTTTCCACCGGGGCACTCTTTTCAGCTAAGTCCGTTTATATTTAGTGAATAACACTCTGTTTGTTGACGTCACAAAAGTGTTACCAGCCAGATAAGTGATGTTAAACTCGAGTGACATCAACAAACAGTATGTTATTATATAATGGTTAATTAACACTTGAGCATACTTTTTTACTTCCTAAATTTGTAAATATGCTGCTGGGTCGGTTTCACGAAGCATTCCTACTATTCGAAGAAACTGATGCAGATGTTTGACGCAGATTACGTAAATCACAACAATCACAGAAAACACACAAAGTGTTCAAACAATCGCATGTTTATGCCAACGTGTGTACTCGGTCGTGTTCGAAATGATTCAAACGTCAGGTGGACTCTTAGAACGAGGCTGCCGTGTGTTATCTGCATTGATATATTACAGTAAAATGCTCTAGACCAAGCAAGTAGTCTGATTAGGAAAGAAATTAACAGGACAAAAAGTAACAGGCCAAAAAGTAACAGGAAAGAAAGTAACAGGAAAAAGTAATGGACAAAAAGTTACACTTTATTTTGTTTATGATTTCTATTATAAACATTATAAAAGTACTTATTGTGTGTTTACTTGACGAAAGATGGAGGTTATCAAGAAATTCACAGGTGGCAGAAAACTATGTCTGTATGGGTACACATGCACAAGGTCTGTCTGTATGGGTACACATGCACAAGGTCTGTATGTATGGGTACACGTACACAAGGTCTGTCTGTATGGGTACACGTACACAAGGTCTGTCTGTATGGGTACACGTACACAAGGTCTGTCTGTATGGGTACATGTACACAAGGTCTGTCTGGATGGGTATATGTACACAACGTCTGTCTGTATGGATACATGTACACAAGGTCTGTCTGTATGGGTACATGTATACAAGGTCTGTCTGTATGGGTACATGTACACAAGGTCTGTCTGTATGGGTACATGTACATAAGGTCGGCCACTCTGAAAGAACAAGCTGTGGTGGAAGTGCTTGTTAGTGCTTGTTAGCAAACGGTGTTGTTATTTGATTTTTGATTTTATTAAAATTTATTTTTAAATGCATTTCTTAATGCAAAATGTGTTCCTTTCTTTCTTTCTTTCCATTACTTTTCTCCTGTTACTTTCTGTTTACCACCGCCATATATCCATCCAGATATTATACGTCGGCCTTGTTCTGAGAATCCTATGTCAAACGTATGTTTGTGAACGTCGAATGGATATCAGCATGGCTAGCCTTTGTATAATGTAGGATATTAATCCCATTAAACTATGACCTCATTTTCGCCAATGAATTTACTGGTGAGCTTTGCACATTCAGGTAACATAATGCTTATAATATGTTAACAGTGTTGAAGAAATGTGTGGCCTTATGCGCACGTACTAGGGTACAAAGAGAATAAGTAAGTATCAAAGAAATGCGTTTGTGTATTATGAATTCAGACTGTGTCCTTTGTAGACTTGTTATTTCAGCTCTCACTCTCCGTGTAGAAGGTCGTCCAAGGTCATACCACTCCAGGTGGTCCTCAGTGATCCATGTATTTCTCTGTTTCCATATATCACTCCTCTGCCCATCTAAATGTTCATTTGAAATCTGGCCAACAGTCTAGGTCATCCATCAGTATAGCATGGACAAGCTTTCAAACATGATGAGAATGAGAAGCCCGCCAACTAGCTGGCCGCAAAGAAGAACCACATCAAATTGTACAGTCAACATTGCATATTGTTTATGTGTTTAGTCAATGTTATCTTTATGTTAAATTTTATTGCTGAAGAGGGTGTTATTGGGTGATTCCTTTTGGGTATGGTATGATGTACTTGTGTCATTCCTTTGACAAATAATGCAAAAGTCAAGAAAAGTTAATGCCAAGACAATGGGTATGACTCACGAAGATAATGGGTATGACTCACGAAGACAATGGGTACGACCCATGAATAACATTACAGAAAAGAGAGGTTAAAATGATTAGACACTACAGGATTAACGTGGGATAAAAGGAAAGATAGGAGGGATGAGAGTCAGAGGGTGGAATAGACCAGTCCTTGCTACAGGGATAATAGGGAAACAGGAGAAGGCCGTGGGAATGCACAACATTGCCTTGAACTGCTCCAATCATTACCAGACTCCAGGGATTTTGCCCAGGCTCATTATGTTAATTTCGCATTATTTCAGCTGCTGTTTTCTCATCCATTATAGCAATCCTTTGGGGTACTGCAATCTAACTGTGTATTTTAACCATGGAGTGACCTACTTCGAAAGCCTCCTACTGCGTAGCATGCTGTATGCTTTGTATTAATTGAGTTGAGCACCTCTTACTTAGAGTGTTCCACAACGTCTGAATAGCCTGCAGAAAAAATATAACACATCCTTTATTGGGGCCAGCTGTCTGGGGTGGTAATGTTTGCCCCAGCCAGGGTACATACAAATGGTTACATAATTGGTTACATATTTGTTACATATACATGCCTGCCAAGGTATTTAGCCACAGTTAGGAAGTGATTTTTGGTTTATGCTCTATATCGATTTCAAGTTTGCATAACCCTTATGTCTTGAGCCTGGGTTTCCAAGGGTTTAAGCCCTGTAGAAGTGTTTGTGTTATTTTTATTGTTTAAAGCCCTGTAGAAGTGTTTGTGTTATTTTTATTGTTTCTATAGCCTGGAAATAACAGCCAGGAGGTATACCAGTCATCACAGATTTATGGTTTCTAGTTTTTTGTTAGCGTTATGAGCAGTTTCATAGTGATATGTGTGTAGTTCAGCGTTAATTAATAATTTAATAATACTAATATTTTTTATTAACATGGCAACTATAGCAGTTGAATTATACAGTAAAAGGCACAGTAAAACAACCAATGACAATAAATTAATTAAGACAAAAATTATGACTTAAAATATAACAAATGTAAGACGTGCATGAACATCATGTTTAAAGTTATGTTTGTAAATAAATAAAATATGAATAGGCTTAGACATGCATAGGTAAATATAAAGGACGTAATCATAAAATAAAACAGGCAATATTATAATAAAATAAACAACATTGCCTTCAAATGATGCATCATTCTTTGTCATGCCGTCTTGTGTTCAAAGAGTCGAAACATGTCAAGAACCACGTGAGATAAAACTCTGATGATGCTTCAAATTAAGGCACAAGGACATGTAAAGCTGGGACACGGCTGGGTTCAAATGTAAATGTAATTGTGTAATTTGTAATTATTTACATTTATAATGTCAGGTCCCCACTCCATGACCCCTGGGGGTCAGGCCCCCACTCCATCACCCATGGCAACTGGAAACAGAATATAATTATTCCCTGTCAATGAGCTGGTACCAGACATCACTAGTATTGGAATAACAGTGTCTGGTCCTACTTAAGCCCATCATATCAACACATTCTTGCTACATAATGTCAGAATCTTTTGATACACGCTTCATCTTTTCGTCAGCCTCTATTTTGTTGTCAGCTAAAATGGAATCTTAGTCAATCTAGGCAGTGCAGCCTCTGTTGCCTGTCAGCATAACATCCACAGCATGGTCATTGAGTAATTATAATTATGTGATGATTAGCTGTCGAGAACAGATGGTTTATGTGTCGGTCTTCTGATCAGCAGATCAAAGCAAGACGGTGGTATGAAGGCCAGGTATGATACACCAATTACACATATTTTTCAGCTCCCGTTGTGCATGCTAAGTTACTAATAACTGACTCCAGTCCATAGTAGAAGATTCCTAAAAAAGATCCCTGGTCAATTCCCAGAAAGTTGTCCCAGCAGATTCCGACGCAGCAGCCCAACCGTATTGACACACATTCTGGCAACATCACCCCAGATTTTCACTGTAGCTCTATATATATTACCATTATGCTAGGCCTATTCCAACATATTTTATCATTTGGCTAATGGTTTTTCTTAGCCAACTTAATTACTTTTCCCAGCTAAATTTAGCAAACTTTATATATTTAGCCTTTGGCAAACAATTAGTTATAGATACAGGTTTAAAAGCTTCTTTCTGTAATATCAAGTCTAATTTTGGTGCTGCCACCAAGTGTCTAATTAACTAACTACAACCCCACAGCCAGTCAGTATCTCTCAAGTGGCATGGTAAACACATCATTTATCACTGTCTTAACTGGTTTCTCCTGGTGGCATCAATCAAAACAACTGCCGCAATATGAGATCGTTGACCCGCAGTTGTAGAAACGTAACACACATCAAAAGCAAACATTTTGCAACTTGCAGGTAACGTGCTGAGAGAAATGTACACAAAAACGCACTTCTTGTAACCTTCAAAGAACGTGATGCAATAACCTTTGTCAGGGTAATGCAGTAAGTTAGCAGGGTCATTCTTTTTATGTTGAAGGTACACTGTCTGATCATTTTATTGTAAAGACGTGTTTTAATGAACCACATTAAAAAATATACTTTGACTGTTTTCTGTTTAATTTGAATGTTTTTCGGTATGTCATGTTTACATTACATTATGGAAGAGAACATAATTTTATGGTTGTAAATGATATGCCCATCCCAAGATTTGACTAACTTTGATCAACTTTGTCCACTGGTACTGGACATTTTTGATAGCTGCTCACTAATGTACTGAATGATCAGATTGATATCCATAAGCAGATAATTGTCAAACTACATTACAAACTTCTGGTTCATTAAAACAATGATTCTGGTGGTCAAGACGTTAACAGTAAAAAAATTTCAGAAGTCCCGGCTGATTATGTACGCTTGAACCCCCCTTTCAAAACCCCCCACGACAGCCCTGAATAGTTAAAGTTTGTACAAGTATAACATGATTTTGTGATAAAACTGATCAGATTTCATACCTTTAAGCCAGCCAAACATACTTTTTGATTTGATAGCTGCAAAATAAATAAGCTCTAGAACCATAATATATTAATCAATTTTATAGCTACATCTGCAAAGTGCCATAAATAACATTTAGGCATGTTGAATATAATGGACTGCGAAGTATCATGAGTGAACTGTGTAAGGCATAGCACAAACAAGAAACAGATTCAACCTTGCAAAGATCCATTTCCCTATGTGCCGTCCCTCCTGCCCATTAGTTCTAATTAACGTCAAGTTTGCTGCAAGCTGTGGTCTTTTGTCATTGTCAGTTGGGAGGATGATGTGGAGTAAAGGGTATATACAACGATTCTCACTGGTTAACCAAACGAATGTTTACGGGACATTGTAAAACAAAATTTATTAGTATTTAATTAAATAACACCTTGGTTAGTTGAAAATAATATCCGTACAAAATATGTTGCTATCATGATCTTTCATCTCTTAATTTAGTTAATATTTTAAAAATGCACACTTTGGCAATGAATTCAAATATGCTAGTTTTATGGCATATATATATATATATATATATATATATATATATATATATATATATATATATATATATATATATATATACTGCTTTACTGCATTAAAAAACGACTAAAATATCCTCGATTTTGATGGTGAAGTATAAAGTTTTTTATCAGATTATTAATTTGTCTGTCACATTCCGTTTTTATAAACTTTTTGACTAAAATAATACACTATAACAATAAATATTAGAATGTGAAGTGTGGCATTATTAATTTAGATGAACTTTGACATTGGAAAATTCAGAGAATTCAGGGAATGGGGCATTTGAATTTTACGAAACCATTTATCAGATAATCAATGACTGTCTCTACATTCCCTCACTGCAGAGGGCGGAGTTGATGTCACGTGCTGTGAACATTTTTACTCGAATCCTTAGATAAAGCATGCAAGCAGTGGTATTTCTGCTATTTTTTTTAGTAAGGATCTAATAAATAGGTAGTACATTCTGTTTTGAGTATCTGGAATGTATGTTTGAAATTATATATTTATGGTTCCATCTAGTGGACAAAGAAAGCAATAATGTATTTGTGACGCCTCCTAGTGTGTGCCAGTGACAGTACATTGCAGCTGTAGGGAATACTGTTGTAGTTCTATTCTACTGTTTGAGATGGCAGTGTTACATCTTACCATACATACAATCCTAATACTTATTATATGCGTATGACATTGTTTGTATGTATGTATGTAATTATATGTGTACATAAAATTATATGCGTACATATAATTATATGTGTACATATATACAAACATCTGCCAACATCTTGTGTGGCTAAGATAGTCACAGTTTTACCTTTCATAATAAATTTACTGATGTCTTCTTATGCTTGCAGGCGAGAAACTCCTTCGTCGCCAGAAGTGTAAGAAACAAAAGGTATATATTATTTCTTATCACACCAACCTGGAATTGGAACTTGTCAGTCTCCAAGCAAAGCCATTGTGACAAAACAAATATATTTGTTTTAGATTAATGTGTAACATATTTAGAGAGGCATATATATATATATATATATATATATATATATATATATATATATATATATATATATATATATATAATATACAGTGGAGAGTATGCCGCTGTAAGATTTATGTAAAGTTTGATTTGTTGGACAAGATATTGTGCTATATATGAATTGCGCCTTGAACATACTGTGTGTTATTCAGTTTACATAACATTCGGTAATTGTTAATCTAATGACTAGATGTTACTTCACAGTATGTGATATTAATGCGATGCATTCAGAAACGGCGCTTCATGTATATCTGCTGACCTGCTCATTCAACTTCTCTGGGAAGTATTCAGCCACACTGTAAAGTTGCACAGTCAATGCTGTCGGTTTCCTCAAGGCCACATATAGCTAAGTGTACTAGGGCAATAGGGACTCAACAAAATAACCACACAATGATCCTGACCCATAGAATTAGTCTCCCCCAACCCTCCCCCTCCCGACGTAATGGTCATGAATACTTTTCATAAAAATAAAATCTATTTACCTGAAAATCATTCTGCGTTGCACATTGCAGTCCATCTGACCTTGAAGCTGACCTTGAAGATAATCAAGACTATGACAGTACTGTCAGCCAATCAGAAACGAATCTGACAATCATCGGCCAATCATCATCATCATCATCGTCGTCATCAGCGCACAAGTTCAGTTCGTGTGCATCACCACCCGATGCGACTAAGCCACATGGTGGCTTGGCGCAGGGGCCTCGAGAGGAGATTCGTGGACGGTCGTTGTATACGTCGAGGTTCGGTATAAACCCCCAGGGTGATGTGGGCCGCCACAGACCACTGGGTGGGGGCGTTCACGGACACACAGCAGCACAGGAGGTGTTTAGGCAAAGCACTAACACAAAGGACAGTCGCAGTGAACGGTTACGATCAGACATGACACAGACCAGAGGCGAGATGGGGCTCGTCACGAAAAATATCCACCTGGCTCAGGTTTGTTTTGACCTGATTTTTGTTTATTTGATCATAGCACGCCTGTTAAAACAGCCTCCGCAATTCATTTAACCCACTGTGAATCAGGTTAATTGGTATTCAGATCTGTAGTGTGTGAATAGATTTAGTAATGTGTGCTGTCGGTTTAATAAAAGAGTGCCTTCTTCTGTTGAAATCGTCAAAAGAATTAACTTTTATTGTTAGATTGAGTAACTTGCAAAAGTATGAATGGCCTGTATTACAGTAAGTACTGTACATATTTACGCCGACTTTCAACTTGGACCAGTCAAAAAGAACTTAGTAGCTTATCCAATGGTTTCATCAAAACAAAATTTATATAAACAAGCTAGAAATTGATTCTAAAATGAAACGACCGAAAAATTGAACCAAGGAAGGACCATTAATGACCTGATGACCTGATGACCTGGGGTGATTGTTTTTTTTCATGAAATGATTCCAAAGCAAGTGAAAAATGGAATTGCCAAAGCAATGAATGTTAAATGTGTATTATGCCATTATTGTCAGTACATTTGCTGTTGTGTTTTTGTCTATGTTTAATATGTTGCACATATGTATCTCATCTCCATTAACATTGTTATGATTTTAATATGATCATATGAATTTATAGCAGGTATTGTTTAGTGACATTGCTAGAATCTCTACCATTGCTAATTGTTTTAATGTGATTAGAACTTTTGTTAATAGTAAGGTCATTATTCTACTAACTGTGATTAACTATTTGTGTTATTATAATTGTTTGCTACTTTATGTTCTGACAATTGAAAACATCTATGAGCCTATAACATATATCGTAGCAACTTTGTTAATTGGAACCTTGGATGACTGGGGGAACACTGAGTTACCCGTGCATTTGAGTTTGCGTCTTTGTATTTGATTTTTTCTAGAAGCCAGCATTGGTTTATTTGCTCAAGTACATACCAAATACAGCAACTTATATTTGGTGTATTTGACCTGCTTGAACATGCACATTTTAAGAACTGAGATATTGGTATATATCCCTCCATCCCTTGCTTTCATTCTCCGCTCCCCTCTCATTCCCACCAAAACTCCCTTCACGCAGTCCTCCCATCTCAGTCTCGGTCTTCTTCGTCTACCCTCTTCTTCGTCTACCCTCCACTGTAAGCGCATCCGCTCTCTTCGTGAACCATTCCCCTTCCATTCATTTAAAGTGTCCAGCCCACTTTAGCCGGTTCCTCACCAGCTTCCTCGTAAGACTCTCCCTCACCCCAACTTCCTCGTAAGACTCTCCCTCACCCCAACTTCCTCGTGAGACTCTCCCTCACCCCAACTTCCTCGTGAGGCTCTCTCACCCCAACTTCCTCGTGAGACTCTCTCACCCCAACTTCCTCGTGAGACTCTCTCTCACACCAACTTCCTCCCTCATCTCCTCCATTCTTCGCTTGTCTACTTTTTCACTCTGTATTTGATCCCGATCCTACTTTTGCCTGCAGCAACTTGAACAGGAGAGAGAGGAGACTCGGAGGCTGAGGGAGATACTTGAAGGGCGGGACAAGAAGATCGCACAACTAGAACAAGAGGTGGCGCTACTCAACCAGGTGAATGCTCAATCTGCGCATAAACCATTTAACTGTTAGTATAGTGGTCAGCACATTACATGGATTTCCCATATGCAATCCCAGCTAACACAAAAACATTTATAAGAACATTGTTAGAATGTTATGGAATTGTTATGAAAACGTTTTTATGAAACGTTTTATTAATATTGTCGTAAATTTAATTTACATTGCAGAGTAAAACAACGGATTACAAAACATGTAAATGAATGAATGTAAAGTTGTCATCATCACAGTCAAATCTAATTGCTCGTGTAGATTTCAGTTGTAACTTTCTTTTATTACAGAAATGTTGTCCCATTTGAGACAGAATTTTTCATTTCCGTGAATCTGCGAAGTAGGGAGGTTTTGTAAGGAAGAGTTTTATAGGAAGAGTAGTTGAAATAACTAACTTATGTTGTTCACTTCTCTTTACAATTTACAGAAGAATCATTAGTCAGCTCTGGACAGCTGACCTGGTAAATGTGTTTCTAAGCATGCCGTATGTTGTGTGAAATATGTTTTATTTTCTGTTACCTTGGTGTCGCATTTGCCAAGAATAAATTTCCAGCTTTGGCATATAATGTCTATCTCTATTTTTGGTTAAATCTTCTACTGGTTTGCTTCAGCTTTTATAAATTTTTTGTCAGAAAGTACATATCTAAAAAATTGGAATTTGTCATAAACTTTGTTG
The DNA here is from genome assembly GCA_033239005.1 of Lamellibrachia satsuma. Classification (NCBI taxonomy): domain Eukaryota; kingdom Metazoa; phylum Annelida; class Polychaeta; order Sabellida; family Siboglinidae; genus Lamellibrachia; species Lamellibrachia satsuma. Next base: position 818,254 of record BSQZ01000002.1, on the reverse strand, counting down.
AATTCAATGTCTAAAAATGGAGATTTATGTGAATTATTACAATCTTTGTTGCTGTCTTTTTGTGTGCTTGTTCACTATACCACTTAAATGGGTTCATTGTGAACATTAAATGCACCTATTATTTTGAGATTATGATGGCTGTTTTCTAGAAATGTCTAGAGATACAACATGAATCGAAGCATGCTGCCATCCATAGCAGTCTCACTAAATGCATGTCTGTGTGTTGTTTTTGACATTATTTTCTCCGTGTGAAATTTGGGTGTGGTTCATTTTATCATAAACCCTGCTTGTAGACTGGTACTGAATGTTCATTCACTGACATTTGTCTACTCTACATGTGTCTACAGCGAATAAATAGGAGATTTACACATCCATTATAATGCATGACATCTTCGTAATAATGAACACAAAATGTTAGTGTAAGCACAACGTAAATCAAATATTTTTTGTAAGCTACCAACTATGTATTTTTGCAAAATATTTCTTTAATTTAATAACTTTTTCACAGAATAGACACCATAAATGTATTCTTTTTATTTTCACCCAGCAAGGTTGAATGATCTATTGAAAACTTCTGATTTTGTGTGAACATGCCAAAATGTGACCTGCTGAAAAGTGCAATGTGCTTTCTTTCTAGCCAGTATATTTCTATGACTAATTTGGGTAGAAACTAGTCACATTGGACCAGATTGGACCCAGCATTCTTTTTTGAAACCATACTAATTTCTTCAAAATCCATAATAGTCCTGGAAAATACCCTTTATTTTCAATGGTATTATGATGACTGCTGTTTATTAGTCAAGACTGATCCATATGAAATAAATCAACAATATTCATGATTCTCTCTGATTTTAATGACATTTGGCATACATTGGACCTTTTGTGAAACTTACCAGATATGAGAGTGAAATAGTTTTAGAGTTTTTGCATATTAATGATTTAAAAATGAAAAAAAATGCATGTTACCTCTTAACATGTACCATATTGAACCTATTAAGCGTACGTTATGCTTAAAAAAATTGTGGCACAGAAAATCTCAAGAAATATGTTTTATAAGCGTACACCAATATTTGTTTCTTTAGGTGATGAGGTAATTGTTTCAAAGTGGTACCATCTGGTGTAGGTGACTTTTCAATTGTTCCACACCTAGTCATCAGATGGCGCCACACCACCTGGCAAACAAAATATGACATCCATTGCGAAAGAACGACGCTCCAAGTACACATTTTGACCAACCATTTGTGGTTACCATATGTTTAAAATTACTTATGAGTGAAACATTGGACACAAGTTAGCAGTGGTGACAGAAGCAAACAATGACAGATGTGCAGTATGATAATGGTACTATCCATTAAAAAAGACAGACATGTAACTGACGCCATGAACTTGCAAAAATTCAGTTAGGACAGATTGCGGTAATCGTTTACTTAAATTATTATAATAAAAACGAGTTGCATGCTTATTAGGGCACGTACATTAAATAGGTCAAATACAATATGTTTACTTTGGCCCTAATGTCGTTGTTTCTGTGGCAGGATCTCGACGCAATGGAAAGCGAGAACAAGGAGCTGCACGAAGAGAATCTCATTCTCCTGAGAGCGATGTCACGCCTCGGGTCAAATTGATGCATCACCAAGGTGGTGACTTTGGTCACCATGCACTAGTGACATGTCGGACAGGACCTGTGTGCTCTCTCAGTGGTTGTGATCATGACGAGTCATGTCTTGGTGACACAGTGATGACATGTCAGTGACATTAGCTGTCATGTTTGCTGTGTTAGGCTGTATGTCAAGACACATCATGCCAGGATGACACTGATGTTGTCACTTATCCCAGTGATGCGTATTTCAGTAACATGTTGTGTATCATATCTTGGTGACATGACCTTGCTCCACACAACTCAGTGACATCAATTTTGACATTTAACTGTGCATCTTATTTTCATTGATGTTAATCATTTCACATTTGAATGCAGCAGTTGTAACTTCTTGGCAGTTTTTAATATTTCCTAATTACGAAGATATGTCCACTGCTCAATTCAATGTAAGTAAAACAATCACCTAGCCACACGGAGATTTAATTTAGCCAAGTTTATGGGCCAACAGATCTTTTTTGGTTGAAATCCATTGTTCTGAACCTGAAATTCTGTATAAAGCCATATAACTTTTTTATTGGTTAATCAGCTTATATAATTCTGACTTCAATCAAGTGTCGCCATCTATGAGGCTACTCGATATACCTACATCCAATGAAATCCTCTAGGTGTTGTTAGAAATCTACATAGCATCAAAAGTATTTGTGGTCGTAATGTCATTCCATCCTATACTTGTTTGATGAACGTCAGAAAATATGTACTTTATCACATTTTTTTCCAGTTGAAACAAATCCATATAAAAATGGGATATGGACGTATACCTCAGAAAAATTGGAAATTCTGTACGATGTGGCAGGCCAAATGTGCTGTCTCAGGTTCACCAGCATAATAACTGTCGGTGTACTCCGTCGGTTGCCATGGCTATGGCCTATGCCTGGATTTATTTCGCCTTTTCGATTTTCATGCTCCAATGCAGCTTTTTGTAATTACCTGCAGGGTTTCGCTTTTGAATGGTGTGAAAGTGTGCTAGTAAGTTTCAGTTGTGTGACACGGCTGCGTAAGGTACCTATATCTGAGGGATTTTTTGTTGCTTTTAGCTCAACAGCAAGCTCAGTATTGGGGGTATGACTTAGTGTAGCTTACAGCCACTAGATTGCACTAGTGTACAGTATTGACGAAGTCCGTCTTGGGAGGTTGGGAAAAAGTTGTGTATTATATGACGTTATATCGTGCAAAAGATTGTATCATGGAATATATGTAATGATTGATCTCCGAAGCTTTTTAAAGTGAGAATGCTGTGATAGAGAAATTGCACTGATATATGGGGATCATCCTTGCTAGCCAGGGGTGGTAGTAGTACTACAGTACCCCTGGGGTGGTAGTAGTACTACAGTACCCCTGGGGTGGTAGTAGTACTACAGTACCCCTGGGGTGGTAGTAGTACTACAGTACCCCTGGCAGTTCGACCTCTTGAAACGTGGATTTAGCACTTTATCCCACGCCAAGTGCAGATGTACGCTGAATCATTTGTACTTCGTCCCACTTCCCGTTTTGGTCAACGTGTTTCTGGGAACTAGACGCGCATGCGCCCAAACTTCAAAGAGCGTTCCGACAAAATAACCACCATTACCCATCTGACCAGCAACAACGGGTCCACAGCCAATTAAAGTTAAGTTCCTGTATGCGAGCCCCGTAAATTTGAGCTAGCAATATTATTGTTTAACACAGCAACTGAAAAATCCACATTTCAACAGGTTGATATGCCAGGGGTTCTGATGTAGTCGGATGCCCCTGGCGTTGAGGGTGATGCTATTTCAACATCAAATTATACATATACAAATGGTCATGGCTTACGTCATTTTTTGTATTATATAAAACAAAATATTGAACCTCCTGTGACGCCATGATCTTGAAAACCTTAGTTGACCTGATCCGTTTGTTTCTGCTGTGAAAACAATCGCAAAATTACTGTTATATAGAAACATCAAAACACTGATGTTATTCTGTTTAATATAAACATCTCAGTGTTCATCTGGCTTCAAAGATGTAGCCTTTAAAAAAAATGTTTAGTGATCATATACAATTGTCATCCGAGCGTTTCGCTTATGGTTTGACTGTAGACATTTATTTTGTGAAGAGAAACTGCTTATAAGTTGAACAAAAGATACTGCTGGCGAACACATGAAAGGTTCACCAAACCACCCTTTGTGTAAGCAATATTATTTTTACTAGTTTACATTCGTCAGTGCCTCACCTCGGCTACAGACAAATTTGTGTACTTTAAACTAAGTCTGATACAGCCTGGACATATATCTGCTTTCTATGCTATGTTCTTTGGTGGTAAACAGGTATTGTCACCAATTCATTTCATGACAAAAGCTATGTTTGCCAATGAGTTATAGTACTATGTTTAAGGAAATTAAACTTGCATACAAAGTGACAACTTGGAAGTTCATTCTATGAACAGAGAAGCAATATTAATTTAGTAATTGGTAACAAATGGTATTTTATTATGCAACTCATTTAGCCCATCATGATTCAGGTTCATCGATGTTTAAATCTGTTTGCATACAAATTAAAGCGAAACATGGTTTCGGGATTATGAAGCTAAGAGATAGTAAAAACTACTCACGTGCATCTAAAATCAAGAATACCATGCAAGTTTACTCAATGTGTTCTAAAAGTGGGAGATTCTTGTCATTTCTCTGGTTAACTGAGCACCGACATGTTGACCAGCCCAATCAAGTTCTATGAAACCGGGTAACCCAGACTACCTTGCAACATTAAGCTGTGCCGGTATACACATAACCAACACAGTATCAAACAAACATGCTATTTTGCCAGAGGACTAGTTTAGTAAACAAAGGCCAAACTATGTTACAGGCTGTACACAAATTGAGTGTGGATGCAAACAGCATGGCCATAACCTAGACGAGCATAGGAATAGGTGTATACAAATATAAAATTATTTTCGTTTGGCGAGCGAATATTGCTAGACTGCGACACCCGTGACAGTGTGATCTAACTGTATGGCGCGTCCCATGAAATTAATATGTTCATCAAGGTTTTCTTAGTAAACCACTAGCATGATATCCTTACTTGTAGTTACAAATGGTTGTTTTAGTAAGTAGTAGTAGTTTCCCTTCAAGTAACATGTGCAGCTCGTCTATTAAGATACTTTTAGTAAAATCATCAAAATAATTAACTTTGATCATTTTAGAAATTTAGATCGAGCAACTTGTAAAAGTGTGAATAGCCTCATTTTAGAATATTGAGGTAAAGCCACTTTTACCAAATTTTGACTTGGCGAAGTTGAAAACAATTGCAAAACATTTCACCACCAGGTGAGAATAGTGTCAAGTATGTCTTGTCATTTTCTACAATTTAGACAGCCTTAGGGGCTTTGTAAAATATATCCAATAATCCAAACAAATTAGAAAATTATTTTGAGAGAATATTCAATGATGGCATTAGATTTATTAATTCCCTCATGGCTATTACAAATAAACCATTTGTGAAATCGCAATTCAATTCAATGTATATCTTGACATTTTCACATTTTTTGGGGAAAGGGGTGGGTGGGGTCAATCCTATCCAAAATATTTTTGGATTATTGGATTTTTTTATATTTACAAAGTCCCTTGTATTTAATAACAGGGTAGTAAAAAATCTGCATTTACAAAAAAAGTTTACATGCTGTGGATGCATCACTACCAAATTGGGATGCAGGGGAGTTTCTGAATGTGGATCCGACAATACATCTGAATAACTCTTACATCCATAATGGAGAATCAAACAAACAGCACAAAGTATAGCAACTTGCATAAAATATTTATTATCATGACATATACATATAAAATTAGACAATATTACTGTACATACAAATCAAATCCCCAGATATAAGTTGTGTAAAAGACATGCTTTTTTACAATGGTGAAAATCACAAGATTAAAAGTAAAATAACGTGTATCAAAAATCTGAATAAACTGCAAAATGTACAAAACTGCTAAGTTTTATTATGCATATGCAAACGCAATCCTACCACACATATCAAAGATTTTATAATATCTTAAATCCACTACAACGTCCAAAACAAACCTAAATATCTCTCGGGGAATAGACACTGCAGAACACATTGGAAACATTTATATCACAGACAAACTTCAGCATAAATAACTATATACATTACACCTACTTCCAATCACCGCAGACAATGAAAGATGTGTTTCAAGACGAGACAAAAGAGTAATTTTACGATGCTTTTAAAGGAAGCAATATATAAAAAGTTTGGGTTGAATGGGTCAAGGGATGAAATCCCGGTTAAATGGGTCATGGGATGAAGTCCCAGTTAAATCGATCAAGGGATGAATTCCCAGTTAAATTGGTCACGGGATGAAGTCAGGGTTGAATCAGTCAAGGGATAAATTCCCAGTTAAATTGATGAAGTCCGGGTTAAATGGGTCACAGGATGAAGTCCCGGTTAAATCAGTCAAGGGATAAAGTGGGGGTTGAATGGGTTTTGTGAAAAAGTTTTAGTCATTATAGATGGCCTAGTTGGATGTGTTTTGCTGTTGGATGTTTCACGAGATTTCACATAACAAAGTCCAGGTTGGCAGTTTGGCCAGGCTGAATGTGAACAACATGTGTCTGTTGTTGCCTCGTGCCCCACTGACCCGCAGTCACGGCATAGCTACCAGGTGGCACCACTACATGGACGTCTTCAGCCACACCAATCTGGCAACAGCAACAAACATTTCATCTGACTGGCTTCAGATCATCCAATTAGAATCACTAACGTCATAACACAGGTTTATTATAAATTATGTGAAGAGTAATACCGTTTGTGCCCTCAATAATTATTATGAACCTGTATAATTAGTGTAATTTGTTTTGTTACTTTGGAACTTCACCAAAATATCCTAAACCCTATTTGTGCAATGCAATAATTCACAACAGTTATATGGATATGAGTTCACAACAGTTATATGGATATGAGTTCACAACAGTTATATGGATATGAGTTCATGACAGTTCATGACACCCGTCAACTCGTAATTACCCATCGCCAACTGGGGCTCCTTTAGATGTTGTTTGAGTCAATAAATTTCATAAATAAACCTCCTTGGATTTCATATGGACGATTTGCCCATGCCTCAGTAATGATACAGTAAATAAAAGTTAAAGCTGGTTCTGCAATTCACATGGCCTAACATGAATCAGTTTCATTGATGTTCAAACCTTCAGTGCGTAGACAGTTTTTTTACATGCACAGTCAGAATAATACAACAGTGCATAGTTTTATTAAAATCATTGTAAAAACTGACTTTGATCATCAGATTGGGCAACTTGTGATAGTGTGAATAGCATTATGTCACTATATAGAGGCTGGTTCACTTATGGTCCTCTTTGCCGAATTTCGACTGGGCCCAGTAGAATTTTTACCACACGATCCCAGTGGTAGCAAATTCTAGGCGTGGCCATACATACACGATGTTGGAATAATGACAGATCCTACTTACGGGATTCCTGCGCTGGGTGTCCGTGTACTCAGGTGTGTGGAAACGGTTGCAGTGGGTCTTGTCAAACCTGTTACTACAGCCACAACTCTTGTAGAATCTCTGTAGGAAAGAACAAACGGTCGAGTTGACCACAATAGAGTAACAAATCCTTGTGCATCACATGTCAACTGTATATAGATTCTCGTTTCCTGCACATTTCCTTCTTGACAAGTCATTTATGATATTTTGATGCAATACAAATAGTATTAGTGCTACAGCTTTCCAGCAGGGCTGAGACAAAATTACTCTAACATTTTACACAAGACTAAAACCAAAGTGGACAGTCTACCTTAAGGGTCAGAATAAACACATCCGCACAATTTCAAGGCTCTCAACCTACTCACTACTGAATTAGTGGACCTCGAATTACGCAGAAATTATAACGCCTGTAATTTAGGAGCAAACACTGGTACTGGTATAACATTATTTTATCTCAGAAACTATTAGGAATAAGAAGCTAACATTTGAAAGTTGTTCATTTGGGGAATTAATAGACCTGAAGACCTAATGAGCAGGCCATGTAGTGATTTCACCCTTATGAGATTGACCAGATGTGGGTTATGTTTGGATCGATAGGTATGTTACCTTGCACTGTCTACTGGTGACTGTCATGTACTCCAGGATGGTCGCAAACGCATCGTCAATCGTTGTGTAGACCAGCGGATCCTGCAAAACCATATCAAAAAGGGTGAAATTACGTGTATTTAAAAATTTTCAAGAGCGCTCAATTTATATTAGTAATACTAATGTTAACAGGTTAAATGGCAAAATATTTGTTGCCGAGACATTGCCTAACCTTACATTTAAAAAGTTATGGCAGAATCCTAATACGAGGCAGTAGCAACAAGAAATTATGTAATACAGAGAAATACAGTGTTTTCTAGGTGTGGAAGTGTCAACACAGTGATGTCATCATATGTATTTACCCAGAGACGCTCTTGTTTTCTACACAATATGTAATGTTTTCCAAAGCAGCTGTCACTACAGATTCTAGAGATCAGACCGCATCATCACTTATGTTCAGCAACATATATTTGGGTAAAGATTCCTTGTATAGATGACCAGCTACCTACCTTGAATAATAGATTATAATGCCACAATGTCCAACGTAACTAAACTGTTAGACGATGTCTCAAAAAGGATGATTTGAACTAATCACAATTGAAATGATTATGGTTAAAACTCAATGATAATATTACCGTCAAATACATGAGTATTTAGTTTCAAGTTATGTCCAGACAGCCTGGGGCTGACTGACATTGTACCCAAAAAAGAAGACCACTGTTATCGCAAATAACCTCGCTTTTAACTAGAATACATTACAATTTGCTAACCAACAAAAATCAGCATTAAAAGACATTAGTGACAAATCGTACAAGCGTTTTTTGTGACACACCATCTAGGACATGTGATTTGTGACATAGCGTCCATACACACCCACCTCGACTGGGCTGCGTTCATACTCCTTCCTCTCTGGCCATTCCACCTTCCTGCGAGCAGCCTTCTCCAACACACCACGACTTTGTCGCAGTGACCGACACAGCGTGCATGACTGCCAGTTACCATCCAAGTGCTGCAAACAGACATCAACTCTTGCAGACCGGAGGTACATCAGTGATCACAGGCAGTTCTCAAGTTACAAGTATCATGAAGAGATACCAGCATCTCCACAGTCATGTACTTTTGCAGGCACAGTCAAACACCAAAGTAGCCAAGAACTTATCTGGGATATTTTAAACATTATTAAAATGCAATAAACATGTATAGAATCATTATTATGTGTATATCACTAAAGAGTAAAGTGACTTAACAATAATTGTGCATAAAAATAAAATTATTATGTTTTGTGATGAAAACTGCAACATACCGTGCATGGGTCACGATAAACACACTTCTAATAAAAAATTATTTGGAGTATATTTCTTCTACTTATTGACACCACTGTACAGGTGGTAGATCATGTAATTCACATGTGACACGATTTGTATGTGTCTGCTTTATATCTTAAATAAGTTCTGTGTTAGTTTTCCATGGCTCGATTGCCTCAACGTAGGAAGAGGCGGCAACGATGCCTAGGGGTTTTAATTAAAGCAACTACACTATTTCCTTTAATAGTATGTTGTATTCTAGATAATTTAGTGTAATTAATTTTACATAAACTCGTGACTTTTTTGTTGACAGGTTACCTAAAATTAAGGTTGGATAATGCATGAGTTCACACTGAAACATGTTAAGAGGCAGTACAGCCTAATAGCCAGAAGAAGACCTGTAAGAATGTTAAATTATGGAAGCTGACTATGTCTATGGCCTATGCTTTCTCCCAGTGACTGATTACATTAATATTAACCTAAATATATGCTTTGAAATCTTATATACAGACGTTTCAGAAAAGTTCACTTCTTTGAAGCAAAACATTTTCAAGTACAGGGCCAGGGCAGGGGTATAGTTTGCACTACAGAAATAATACTGTTGTAGAATGTTCATATTCGTTGCAATTAATCAAATGAAAAGTAAAATGCCTTGCACATCTAAAGTAAACGTTCTTGTGATACTGATAGCTAACTATTTTGTGGCTACGCGACAGCACTGACAGTCATTATTAAGTCGGAAACTGTAACATGAACATTGCCCAATTTATCGCCTGGCCTAGGCTAGGGTCTGGCACGGAAACATGACTCGCTGCACTGCACCCAGACGCTCCGACAAAATTGGAAAATACAAAAATATACAACACTTCATGTTACCTTATGTGGCATTATTATATCCTTTTGTTTGATTAGTATGCAATAAACTGAAATCGTGATTATCCTGTTCGACTCCCTTGGTTTTGCTTTTCTGTTCTGACGGACCAAACGGCTTTCAAATATCAGAGCATGTACCAACACGTGATAGCACGTGATGACGCTTAATTCAGCTATTTTAGTAATCACTAACAATTCGACGATACGGTTTGCATAGCTTACTAAATATATCATAACACTGTTGAATATCTTCACGATCCACATAAAAACGCAATTGTTTTTAGAAAATTTTGAGATATTATATTGCCATCTGGCGATTAAAGTTGTTCTATAGGTTCCATGGCGTGGCGCCACTGTTTGGGGCATGGATCACAGACAGTTTTCCCATAGGCGACCATTATAGCGTTCTTACGCTTACATTGAAAATTTATCCAACTTTTTTACTTTCACAGCACATGACAGACCCACTAAGACACCTGATGTGTGAAATTCGTGAAAATTACATACTTCCTTTTCGCACAAATTGCTTCAACGCATGACACCCCTGCATTTCTGCCATGAAATTCCCCGGTTTCCAACATATGAGTACATCCTGCCTATTGGCCAACTAATTGTGCACTTGTTGTTTGCTTCCCTTCGTGTGGATTGTCGATATTGTTGCCTTTTCCCAGTCTGTGGGTAGTATGCTTGTTGTAAGTAATGTCTTAAATATGATTGTTCAAGGAATGTTGGTATTGTTTACCAATTCGTTTAAGACACGAGGATGAAGGCCGTTGTGTCCCGGTGAACGTATTGGGATTCTGTTTGATTTGTTTTATGATATCCTTTTCAAATAGCCTCTGTGCCTTTTTTGTCAGTTTTGCCGACCTGATTTCTGAGTCTGTAAAGCTTCTTATAAGTTTTGGCATCTTTGGTTTGTAGATAGTTCTTCCATAATCTGTTCTTTCTCTTTTTGGCACGGGTTATAACGTCCTCTGACACAGGGTATCTTTTTGGCACGGGTTATAACGTCCTCTGACACAGGGTATCTTTTTGGCACGGGTTATAACGTCCTCTGACATAGGGTATCTTCTTGGAACGGGTTATAACGTCCTCTGACACAGGGTATCTTTTTGGCACGGGTTATAACGTCCTCTGACACAGGGTATCTTTTTGGCACGGGTTATAACGTCCTCTGACACAGGGTTTCTTTTTGGCACGGGTTTTAACGTCCTCTGACACAGGGTATCTTTTTGGCACGGGTTATAACGTCCTCTGACACAGGGTATCTTCTGACTTTTGTCAACATCACCTTCTTCGGAAAATATTGTTCTTCTGCGCCTCTGAATTTTTACCTAGTGATTGGACAATTCTGCTTCCCAGTCAGTATTTAAAAAAATCCATTTTGGTGTAACCACCTTTGTAAATATGTGCACGGTTTTACTGACTGGTTTGCATTTTGCTGACCAATCAAATTAGTGAAGCTTGTGTACGATTAAATACATTTATTCCTCTTTTGTTGCAGCTGTAATGGAGATTGCTGACCAATCAAATTAGTGAGGCTTGTATACAATGAAATGGAGTGACATCAGAAAAGAAGACATTTTTATCTGCATTAAGACATTAATTTACTTCTATTCACCCATATATAATATAATTACTTTGTTTATGTCCACGACCTCTCTTCTCGCTGATGCAAGTTTTTGTAATGCCAATGCTCTTTCTTGTAGTAAATCAATAATTTTCTCAAGGCATGTTGTCAAGTCGGCTATGGTTTAGTTGTGAAAATGCACGGTTTTATTCCTGACTTGTTTCACCTAAGTACAACAACAACAACACTTGTTGAACGGCCCCTCTCGTAAATGGCCTCCCGCAAACAGAGGCAAGATTTCCGTTGCATTAAGTGTTTTACTATTAAAACAACCCGGCCAACGCGACCAGATTTTTACGCAATTTCACCTCTCTGTAATGGCCACTTGAACCAACGGCCACTATTATGAAACATAAGATCGCTACATTTCCTCGCATATATTTGGCCACTATTTCTGCTTGGACGCGGTCATAGAGGAGACACAAGTGAGTTTCGTTTCGAGTCGACAGTTGACGAGATGATGCAGTTCCGGCCCCGAAGTTGTGCACACCACAACATGTTAAAAATAAATAAGTTCTGTGATAGTTAGTTAAATCTATGTCATCATAAAACAAACCATTGGTATTAGTACTATCATCGCATTGTAATGATAATTAATAAATAATAGAAGTAAATGTGTCATTGTTTGTTATCTCTGTTTTAATTCCAAATGTGTTTATGCGAAATGCGATAGTGGGCAACGTATCGTTGGGACCCGAACTGAGCATCCATGGGTAATTATGTGAAAATTTGCATAAAACCAACATGGCGCCAAACGAGCCTATCATGCCCTATTGGAGGATCATGCCTCAGTTAGACTTCTTACGAATGTAGGGCATAGTACGTTTGGATGTAGGACGTTTAAAAATACGTTCTGACATAAGTGCATTTGTGCAGAGACATTATCCGGTTTGCTGGTGGAAGCTGTTGAGAGTGAAATGGTGGATTTTGAGATAATTTTAATAGGCGGAAGGATATTTGTGATTTTTTTTACCACCAGACACGTGTGCGTCGTAATTAATGCCAATATTGGTAAACTTTGAGGGGTATCGCACATACAGGCATATTACAAGAGTTAAAAATGTCTACTTTTGACAAAACTCGACCAGCATGTCAGTGGGATGATGATAGCGGCTGGTTAAAACTTTTAGAATTTTTGATGGTCACGTTTTCTTATAATTATGCAAAACGTTAACATGGCCACCAATGGGAAATGTAACTGTATCCTGAACCCTGGAGTCAGACCACTGTTGAGAATTGCATTGGTGGCCATGTAAACGTTTTGTCTGATTATAAAAAAAACGTGACCATAAAAAAATCTGAAAATGTTTCGAAGCAATTGCCATTACCACATTGACATCTCACTGACATGCTGACAAAATTTTGTCAAAATCACATACCTCCAGCTCTTTTAAAACGCCCCGACGTGCGATGCCCATCAATTTTGACAAAAATAGCCACGTATTCATGCGCCCACGTGGCTCATAGCAGAAAAAGTCCCATAAATCCATCCGCCTGTTAAACTCTAAATACAATGCACCATTTCACAGCCAGTAACTTCTACAAACAAACCTGTGAACATGCCTGCTCAATTGCACTTATGTCACATCATATGAATTGTTTAAATTCACATATCGCAATTTAATACGCCCTACATTCGTAAACAATAAACAGGAAGGTCAACTGTGGTTTTTCCCCATTGACTTTGTGGTCTCGAGGCTATCCTCGGTTCGAAAAGTTGACATTATAATATCACGGATGAAACTAATAATCTCGTGGAAGAAACAGTGCAGTGTAAGTTGATTTACAATATATTATAACTTGTTAGTTTCGCGTGCGGTCATAGATTAGCACGATATCACAAATAAATAAATGACGCAAATTATAATTAGCATTTATTTCCCATGATCAAAGTAACCAGAAACAATATTTTTGCGCTCGCTTACAACGCATTTCAGAAGCGTATCTAGTCAGGCATTTGATTGAATTATGGTGACCAGAATTTCGCGTGTACGTGTGCGCACTTTCACATTATATATATATATATATATATATATATATATATATATATATATATATATATATATATATATATATATATATATATATATATATAAATGAATACATGTTGCGGAAGGTAGGAGGCTGACTCTGTATCCCCGCGTAGAGAGGCCACCCGTCTTATACTGCCAAAATTCCTTTGCATAACCATAACACTACTGTATTAATTGCAAATTGCACGCATTGCCTTAATTTGATTGTACGCCAAGTAGTACGATTACACATATTATTATTACACAACAACAGTGTACACCACTTTAATGCCGAAAATATATTTAGCGCAAGAGGCATTATTAATTGTACATTAAAAAATAGTTAAGTGGTGTAGTTTGCATGTCAAACAAAAACAAATAAGGATATACAGTTTACACAGATTATTTGCATATATCTATGTCTGCATGAACACAATTTTAATCAGGTGTATTAATTGAAATATTAGTAACCAAATACTATGTGTTTAGTATTTATTTACATCAACATTAAATCACATGAAACGTAATACATTCGCAAAAGGTGAGAAGTGGCATTATGAAATGGAATTGCAAGTTTATGCTAAATGCAAAAATAACAACATATACCACACATGCACGCACGCAAGTAGTGCATATAGATATCTGACAAAGCAATTCCGGTGTCCATGTGTCTGAACGACTTCCGGTTGCGCGCGCAGCAAATTTAAATTTTAATTTTAATCTTAATTTTAATTTTTTATTTTTTATTAAAATTTTTTTTTTTATATTCTTTAATAATAATACATCATCCAACACCCCACCCCCACCACCACACCTGACCATAACGGAGTGGTCAATACCCTATTCCGAGTGGTGAGCTAATACTAACTACACTCCTAACGACTGGAGTTAACTCTAAGCCCAAGTGTTTATCCAACGAGATCAAAGGACGCTAATCGGAATGTTGTAGTGGACCCGACCGTATCAGTGAAAACACAGCGATACTGTTGCAAGTACAGTTAGGCATATTATAGCCAGTATATAGACGGTGGGACATAAGACGTCATAAAATGAAAACTTTTAAATATAATGCGATTATGTAATATTTATTATGTAGCCTACGTGCATACGGACATTTTATTCGCTGGATGATGGAAATCTGACCGCTCAGATAAGAAATTTTAGCAGAGTTAAATGTGGCCATCGGTGTTTTCGTAGCGTAGTTAGAAATGTCGACAAATCTTTTATATATTTAAAACAGCGCAATTGTACATATAAGGAAAAATATATATATATATATATATATATGTGTGTAATTTTTCATGTCATAATTAAAATGTAGAAGAAAGTATATAGTGTTTAAAATATGTAGATACAATCCAATGAATATAGCAATTATAAAAGTATAGTTCGCGCTGTCCCATTGAATGCCGACAGCAGACTGCGTCGGGAAATCTGACCGCTCAGTTAAGAAATTGTAGCAGGGGTGAAATGTCGCCATCGCTGTTTTCGTAGCGTAGTTAGAAATGCACACAACAATGCGATTATGTAATATTTATTATGTAGCCTACGTGCATACGGACATTTTATTCGCTGGATGATGGAAATCTGACCGCTCAGATAAGAAATTTTAGCAGAGTTAAATGTGGCCATCGGTGTTTTCGTAGCGTAGTTAGAAATGCCGACAAATCTTTTATATATTTAAAACAGCGCAATTATACATATAATGAAAAGTACATATATATGTAATTGTTCATGTCATAATTAAAATGTAGAAGAAAGTATATAGTGTTTAAAATATGTAGATACAGTCCAATGATAAAAAGTATAGTTCATTATAAAAGTATAGTTCACACTGTCGCATTGAATGCCGACAGGAGACTGCGTCGAAAGCGAACATTCAGTGGGAGTAGAGGCAGCGACTTCCCACGCCTGTCGATGAGCTTGGTCGGACGTTGGGGGTGGGTGATGGGGGTGGATGTAACGACATCAACGGCGTGAATTAACGGTGTGACGTCACCTAGTTGTTTGACGACGGTCTTCCTTGAACTGTGGTCGAGGAATGCAGCGGGGATGTCGCACTCCTCGTCCCAACTTTCCGATTCCCACTCCTTCACAGCGAGCGTAGAATTGGGAGATGACTCGTTGGCCATTCTCCGTCGCTCTACGGTAATTTCTTCCATTTCCACCATTATCATAGGCCATAGCTTACGATGAACTCTGTAAGGAAACGACAAAACCAGAGTGAGATGCATAGTGTATCCATCATATATATATATATATATATATATATATATATATATATATATATATATATATATATATATATATATATATATATATCCAATACATACGGAATTCGACGTCGACTAGCAGTGAAGCTGGGGGAGTGTTTTTACAGTGAGACATGTACACGGGGAACTATAGAACAGTATATAAGGTGAACATTCATTCAAACATCGTTACTGTATAGTAGTATTATATATACTCACGCACGATCCAGTAACACCAACAATGCGTCGTCTAGTAGTGTTAGGACAACCAATATGTCAGTCATCACTCCGACCATGGCTGCAGGCATCGTTATAGACATTTTGAGAGTTGCTGAGATATCGACACGATGGGTCTCAACACTCTTATATACCAGGCTAGAAATAGACGACAACTGACGTAGCTTCGGAGAACGCTGGTCAGACGTAACGCGAGACGATCGTACGATCGGGTAGAGTACAATTCAGTGTACCCGGTGGATAATAGAGACATCACGGTCGAGTCGTAAACCTGATAAACGTTTCTGAGAACTGTTACATATCTGACACAGCACATACATCAAAAGTGGGGTTAGAAGTACTCAGAGAGCACTATACTATATAACGTCGTGTATTTAATACGATGCATGTACATTTTAACATCACAAAAGTCAGTATGTATCGTCCTATAAAGTTCAAAGGTGGTAACAGTTACCGGTCCAATTTCTATGTGTTCAGGATACGTGTGTGGGATAGAGAATTTAACATTGAAAGCACATATCAGTGAAAATATGCTGGTCACACGCACTGGAAAGAAAAAGGAACAGATAATATCAGCCCGAGAGTCAGAAAAAGTTGGCTATTGAAATTGCACGATCATTAACCCAAATATTTCAACATTGGTTGACAAAACATGAACATTCACAACATATATTATATTATCATCAATATGATTCTTGGTCTCGGTTGTATTGTGAGACACGACTGGTTCAATGTATTCATGATTTAGTTACCTATATGCAGTCTGGTACATACAGTGATGTCACATTAGTTAAATTACTATTAATTATAACTGAGAATGTATCAGAATCCCCCCACAATGAACCGGGGGCCAAACGTAACGCGAGACAATCGTATGATGATCGAGCAGGCGACACCAGGCGCGTGATCGATAAGAGAGACATCACGCGCTAGACCGCACTAAAATAACCGTTCAACGGTCATGATAAGAAAAGCACGCAAACAATAGCAGCAGGCCTATATAAGCTGCGCTGTCAGACCACTGGCTCACAACCACTCTCCGATTGCCTAGTAGAAGTCAAGTCGTCAGCAGAAGAAATGGCCGCGAAGCAGTTTGACGACAAGGAGATGACTATCACACGTCTCGAGAGTCAAGTAAGTAACGGAAACTATAGATTTACACATCCGTTAACTATAGTACAATGTGCCGTTAACGAGAAATATATCGTATATCCATCATGTCAGCAGTGTAACAAACGTGTGGTTCCGGAAAGCAATGGATATGTGTGTCCCATACATCTATGGCAGCGTGGTGTAGTGTACAACTTCGCTCTACGTATCCTCCTACAGGATGCATTTGGAAGTGAAGTGTGGACCACTCTGTTTAATGACAAGGCAGTCCAGGTGTTGGGATTTACGGGTAATGCCTACATGAACATGAAGTCAGACAATGAGCGGTATGCGGCACTGTCGATATTGCGGGGGGCCCGTGTCATGGTGAGCATTAGGAAACGCGTAGCGGGAGAGTATGTCAATTACACCGTGTCAGAACTGGAAGTATTGAATGTGTAAATCTGTTGACAGGAGGACAGCGTCGTCGCTGCTAGCAGTGACGTCAGGGAGGGGAGAGAGAAGGTAATGGAATGGTTACATGCTAATAGTAGTGAAATACTATTCTCCTCCTCCTCCTCGGTGGAAAGTTGTTCACAATCACCGCTCATTATAATAACAGATGGCGAAGAGGAGGATGTTATATCAATAAGTAGTAGCGATGAAATGGAGGCGACGGTGAGTGGTCTAGATAGGATACGTGATCGATCCGAAGCCATGAGTATCGAAAATAACTTCTATAAAACACTAGAGACCGCCAGTGTCCAGTATGCGTGTGATGAGGTGGCTCGCATAATGAATTTAACGAAAGATAAGGAGTGTTACATACCATCGTCCGACTTGGTCCTGCATATCTTGCGGTGGTTAACGACAGAGATCACCGCAAAGTGTGGGAATATGCAGTGGCGAAACAACGTGAAAGATTTGGTTAGAAAGAGACTAACCGAAACATATGTAAATATACAGGGTGACACGGACGATTATGCAGAATGATATGCAAACAAAATGCTTGATAATACTGACTAGCAACGTAACTACTCTTTCTGTTCAATAGATAAGCCAGGGCCTACGTCAACTACGCAGGGCGTATGAAGAGGAAGGGGAGGATGATGGCACCAGACAGGTGGTGATGAAGAAACGGAGAACTACCACACCACCAACACCATCGCAGGTGTCACCATCATCCCCAGGCTACGAGTCGCCTCCGGCATCATTTCCACTAGAATCATTTCCACTACAATGGGATGAAGATGAGAAGTTCGAAATCAGCCCCGCTTCGCCTTCGCTGACACTGACGGCGAAGCGGGAGGAGGAGGAAGAGGAGAGCCCCACTTCACCTCCTATGTCACAGACAACGAAGCAGGAGGAGCCACCGACGTTCGAATTCAGCCCCGCTTCGCCTTCGCTGACACAGATGGTGAAGTGGGAGGAGGAGGAGGGGGAGGAGGAGAGCCCCACCTCACCTCCTATGTCACAGACGACGAAGCAGGAGGAGCCACCGACGGTCTACGTGTTACCCGACTCGAGCGTCGTAGTAACACCAGACGGCGCTACAGTCCGGATACCAGACCGGTCCACCAACCAACCGGAACCCTCCACAAACCGCACCCGCACAAGCAGGAACACAGAGGTGTGTAAAATCACGATCGAAGAATCGGTGGCCGACATTATCACAAACGAGTGGCAATCATCGTTCCAAACCTTAGAAGAGGTGACGACGAACATGTGTGAATGCATTGCGACGACTATACTCTCGCCGGAATGGCATCAACTTATGAAAACATATGCGCGCGCCAACATCCTCCGTCATCAGTGAACATTAGTAGTTAGTATTTGAACATTAGTAGTTGACCATTAGTACTTGAACATTAGTAGTTGATCATTAGTAGTTAGTAGTTGAACATTAGTAGTTGAACATTAGTAGTTGAACATTAGTAGTAGTAGTAGTAGTAGTAGTAGTAGTAGTAGTAGTAGTAGTAGTAGTAGTTGAACATTATAACCACTGTAGAATATTAGTATGTTGTTGAATATTAGTATCTTTCATTTTTTTTTTGTAGGATGAGGAAGGGTATGACGAAGCACCTGTGCTACCAACAGAATTGCGGAGACGCGCATTGCGAGGATTATTTGATATAATTATCGATTATATGCTAGAGACACACGATTATTAAGAACCACCGTTGCAACAAAAAGTCATATTAACTACAGTAGTGTATTGTAACCTGTAGAACTGTATGTTATTTAGTCTATCTTATTGCATGACATATATGTTATTTAGTCTATCTTATTGTATAACATATATGTTATATAGTCTATCGTATTGTAGTCTCTCTCTTATTGTATGACATAGAGGTATTTATATATATACACATAACGACTTATATAGTACATCATCATCATCAATTTACGTAACCTCTGTCGCGGTGTAACAGCCCACAAGTTAATAATCATGTTACTAGCCACTGGCGTATCGATAATCGATCGTAAGCTAGGGTCACTGTCGAGGATGTAACAATCCCACAAACCATCATGTCGTCATCGTAGTTATATAAGTCTATCCGTGTATATATATATATATATATATATATATATATATGTATATGACATACCACATTTAATTAATAAAAAAAGTCATACCATGATTGGAACGTATTGTCAGTGGTGTTCCCTCGTCCTACATAGTTGAAAGAGAACCCGTAGCCATTGATAGCGGACACACATATTAGTCATTACCATAGGAACACACCTTAGTTACACCATTCACCACCACCACCACCACCACCACCACCACCACCACCACCACCACCACTATATATAGATGTACTAAGGACCGCTGCCTCTCAGTTGTAGACGCGAAGAACACCATGAAACGTCATCTATGTCGTCACTGCGGAGTGGCACTCGACACGTATGCAGAGCTACGACGTCACGTAGCGAGTCATTCGACACCGTCGGTGAATGAGCACTCGTATTCGGTGGCACAACCAGCAGCGGTGCCATCTAGCGACAACGCAAAGAGAACGAAATATGCGTGTAAATGTGATGCAGTGTTTGGGAGATGGGGTGATTTGCAGCATCACGTAAAATTCGTATGTCGTCTTAGTAGTAGTAGTAGTAGTAGTAGAAAAAGGACCACAGTCTACACTTGTACGAAATGTGGACGGGAGTTCAACAGACGTTACAACCTGACCAGACACGCACGAACAACGTGTGCCGTCGTCAAGGAGCCACCATCACCGAAGAGATCAAAGATGGAGGACACCACACCCCACCACCCACTAGTTACCGACGTAGACCCCATCGATCCACCCGATCGACTTCCCTTCGCCGACAACCTGCCGACGGAACTGCTAGATGTCGTTAGATATAATTGGTCTGCCGTACGGACACGTGTAACGAGAGGTCCCCTCCAATGCAGGTACGATTACAGATTAACCACGCTAGACACGACCGTCCTAGAACCGTCATTGAAGATCATGTTCCAGGAACAGACCAACGCCTTCAAGATTAACCTCAGTTACGGGTTCGTTCTGAGAAACAAGAACACAGGTCAATACAAGTACTACCATTCCTCGTGCAACTGCTGTGGACGCTACCTGGACGTACCCAGTCTCATCACCAACAGCAAGGATTTTGATGAATTTCTCGAACGCATCCGAGAAACCGACGTCTTGCAATGGGCCATCAATCAAAGACCGGATTCTGCGTGGGTGTGCGAACTAGTGACCAATGTCACCTTCTTCGTCAACCGCATCATCGATCACCCGATAGGATGTGTAGGAATGATCTCCCTTCCAGTCTACATCAAGAAGAACAAAGCCGTCATTGGATTGGAAACGGAACCCAATCATAATAAGAGGTACAGCGATAACCTGTGTCTCTTCCGGTGTCTGGCCCTGCATCGAGGATGCGATCTATATCAATTGAAACCAGCGGTGAAGACGCTGTACGAGACTTACGACCAAGACGATGTACCCATGGAAGATTTTGCCGGGGTCAAGATGGATGACCTCTATCGTGTAGAGACCAGGTTTCAAACGAATGTGTGCGTGTACAGACTCGTAAAACCGGATGGAGAGGATGGAAAGACAACTGCCGAACTCGTCCGTCGATCACTATGTAAATATCCTGATACACTCTACCTCAATCTTCACGAGACACATTTTTCCTTCATTCAGGATGTACACATGTACTGTCACTCGTATAGATGTCGAAAGTGCGGTGACTCATTGTGGAAAAATGCATGGAAGTTACGTAAACACGAGAGCACGTGTTCGGGGGGTGTGCGTCGAGTCTATCCTGGTGGCGTGTACCATTCGACTCCGTCGGTATTCGAACAACTGGACGACGAGAACATTCGAGTGTCCGAATCGTTGCGATACTATCCGTACCGAGCCACCTTTGACTTTGAGTGTTGGTTCGACACCGAACAACTTCCGTCTGACAGTGACCGGGTTCACTGGGTTGCACGTCACGTCCCGCTGAGCGTCAGCGTGGCATCCAACGTGCCCGGACACGAGCAAGTGAAATGTCTCGTCACAGATGGAGACACCAACAAGTTGGTGAGCGCCATGATGGATATCCTGCAATCGATGAGTGACGCCGTGTACGACAACATCAAAGACTCCTACGAGGATGTGTTGGAACAACTCGCAGAAGCGCTGTCGAACTGGAACGAACAGGAGGAGACTGCGCGGTCAGCCACCGATAAGGAAGCTCGACCAGCAACCAATCCATACAAAACGTTAATGGGACAACTGTATGGATGGATGCACCAGTTACCTGTCATCGGGTTCAATTCGGGTAAGTATGATCTCAATGCCATCAAACAGTTCCTCATACCATACTTCCTGTCCACGTCCAAGACAGAGGAACAAGAAGAGGAAGAAGAGAGGGAGCAAGAGGACAAAGAAAAAAAAGAAGAAGAGAAGGATGGCATCGGGTCATTTTTCGTCATCAAACGCAACAACACTTTCATGTGTCTTTCGACGGATCAGCTGAAATTCCTAGACATGACCAACTACATAGCCCCTGGATTCAGCTACGACAAGTATCTGAAAGCGTATGGATGCGAGGTGACGAAAGGTCATTTCCCGTACGAGTACATGGACCGTCTAGAAAGGCTCGACGATACCGCTCTTCCACAGAAAGAGGCCTTCTTCAGTCGACTGAAGAATGAAGGTATTTCAGACGAGGATTACGCCAATTGTCAAGAGGTCTGGTGCGACAATGACATGACGACGTTGCGCGACTTTCTCGTCTGGTACAACAACAGGGACGTGGTTCCCTTTCTTCAGGCAATCGATAGACAGTTTGCCTTCTATCAACAACGTGGAATAGACATGTTCAAGCAAGGCATCAGCGTACCTGGTCTGACCCTGCTGTACCTGTTCAACGACCTTCCAGAGAAGACCTACTTTACCATCTTCAATGAGAAGAATAAAGATCTACATGACCTCGTCAAAGATAACATTGTCGGCGGTCCTTCCATCATTTTTCACCGCTATCACGAGAAAGGGGTCACCACGCTACGTCAGAACGTGTACGGAGAGGTTGCTCGTCCGTGTCGGTCGATCGTCGGATACGATGCGAACGCACTGTACCTATGGTCGCTCATGCAAGACATGCCTATGGGATGGTACACGCAACGACGGGTAGAGAACGACTTCCGTCCCGAATCGGCACAGCTGTACGGACAGATGGCTGTAGAATGGTTGACGTGGGAATCCAAACGCACGGGACGTCCCATACGACATCAGATCAACGGACGAGAGAAGAGAATAGGCAAACATCGGGTGGATGGATGGTGCAGTGAGACGAACACGGCTTATCAGTTCCAAGGTTGTTTTTTCCATGGTTGCCCGTGCACTCGAGAAGAGGTGAACACCGTCAACGGGAAACCCATGGCGCAACTGCTCGCCGAGACCCGAAAGACCACCGCCTACCTACGTCACTTTGTCAAGGTCGTCGAGCTGTGGGAATGCGAGTGGAAAGAGATGAGACGAAATCCGGTCGTAAAACAGTGTCTGAATGCCGCATTTCCCCGACGTCGACACGTGCGGTGGACGATGACGTCACAACAGATCCTGAGCGGTGTGCGTGCAGGAACCGTGTTCGGCATGATCGAGTGCGACATTTGCGTACCGGAAGAATTGCGTGAGCACTTTGCCGAGATGCAACCCGTGTTCAAGAACATCCGTCTGATACGTGAGGATCTCGGATCGTTCATGCGTCGATACGCCGAAGAGCACCACATCATGTCGACTCCGAGACGCATGCTCGTGGGTAGTTATCGTGGTGATAAGATATTGCTTGCAACGCCCCTGTTGCGATGGTATCTGGACCACGGTCTCGAGGTCATGCACGTCTACCGGGTCATCGAGTATGATCCTATTCCGTGTTTCCAGCGGTTCGGCGATGCGGTGTCCAAAGCCCGACGTGAGGGAGACGTCCACTCGCACAAGACCATCATCGCGGATACCATGAAATTGTTGGGGAACTCGGGTTACGGAAAGACCATCACCAATGTGGACCGACATCGTGACGTCAGCTACTGCACGGAGAAGGCGGCATCGCTCATGGTCAACAATAAACGATTCCGACAACTCGACATCGTCGTCGACGATGCGTACGAGATAGAGATGAACAAGAAAACCGTCAAGTACACCCTACCCGTACACGTGGGCTTCTTCGTTCTGCAGTATGCCAAGATGCGCATGTTGCAGTTCTATTACGACTTTATCAACATATACGTGGAGCGCCCTCTGTTCCAGTACTGCGAGATGGATACGGATAGTGCCTATTTGGCCTTGGCCGGTGAGTCCGTCGATGCTCTCGTGACCCCAGCACTACGAGATCATTATTTTCGACATCGTTCCGAATGGCTCCCGTCCGAATGTTGCGACGAACATCGGAACGAGTACGTGCGCTGTCGACTCGCCGATCGACCGTGGGTCGGAGACGAGGCGTGCTGTAAGGCGCGCAGAGCGTTCGACAAGAGGACACCGGGTCTGTTCAAGGTCGAGTGGTGCGGTGACGGGTTCGTGGGGTTGTGTAGCAAGACGTACTATTGTTTCGGAGCCACCGACAAGTACAGCACCAAAGGACTGAGCAAACGTCACAACACCATTGACAAGGATGCGTTCCTGGAGGTGCTCACCAACCGTCGGAGCGTAAGTGGAATGAACCGCGGATTCCGGGCGCATAACTCGACCGTGTTGACGTACGCGCAGGAAAGGGCAGCCCTCACCTACTTCTATGCCAAACGCGTGGTGCACGAGGACGGGGTGACCACGGGTCCATTGGATGTGTAGATAAGGCAATGCACTCTTGTCATCTTTCATAAGCGATCATGGATACACGATGGAAACATCCCTTCACGTGCATCGTCGCCGGACCGACGGGATGCGGCAAGAGTACTTTCGTGACGCGTATGTTGCGTCATGTTGCTGTAATGATAGATCCACCACCCGAAAAGATCACGTGGTGTTACGGAGAATGGCAAGAGGCTTACGCAACGATGAACTTGGTCGACGTACGATTCGAGGAAGGGTTACCGACGGCAGTCATGTTCGAATCAATGACGAGGAACCTCATCGTCATAGACGATCTGATGGCTGAAACGGACGGTCGGGTCACGACCTTGTTCACCAAAAAGAGTCATCACAGTAACACATCCGTCCTCTATCTCGTGCAGAACCTGTTTCCTAAAAACAAAGAAAGTCGCACCATCAGCCTGAACGCTCAATACATGGTGGTGTTCAAGAATCCTCGTGACACGTCGCAGATAACGCACTTGGCACGACAGATGTATCCGGGTCGTGTCAAATTCGTGCAAGAAGCTTTCAAAGACGCAACGGCGGTACCATATGGCTACCTGTTGATCGATCTGAAATAGGACACGCCCGAAGATCTACGCTTACGTACGACCATTTTTCCGGACGACCCCGTCCAGTACGTCTACTTGCCGAAGGTATAAAAACGCTGAGCGCTGGTTCGAGTCTTCATTCGCACGATGTCTGAACTGGTGAAAAGACACATCCTGTGTATACAGGCGCTGAATAGATACAAAAACAACAAATTGAGAAGAGCCATCCTCGCCAACGCTGACACCGATCTCATTTGCGCTCTGGCCGAGTGTGCCTACAACATCTTGAAAGGAAACGTTCCGTTGACTCCGACACATAGGAGGCGGTTGAAAAAATACAGGAAAGAACTGCGCGAGTTGGTTAAGAGACGGTTGCCCATCGCGAGGAGGAGACACATCCTGCAAGAACAGACCGGTGGTTTCCTATCGGCTTTACTAGCTCCGTTGGCAGGTTCGGTGATTCTTCCCTTGCTCAGACAGGTGCTCGCGTAGATGGAGCACGCGCGAAAAATGGCCTTGGTGGATCCACGGTTGTTGGAGACCCTCCGATCACCACCACCGCCTACAGACAGGGTTGGTAAGGTCATGCAAGGACTCGACGTCGAGATGACCTCCATTCTCGATCAAAAAGACCTAAACGATGGGGACAAAGTGAAACTGTACAATCAGGTATTGCAGCGTTACAACCACTTGTCCGATCGACGCGACAAACAGCCGACACGAGTGGTTGTAGTGAACGATGATGCAACGACAGAAACAGCGACACCGGAAAAGCCGGCAGCAGCAGCACCGGCAACAGCAGCTCCCTCTGCCGTAGAGGCCAACATCGTGGACAGCGTTCCAAAGACCATGAAGGTTAAGGTCAAGAAGTTGATAGATCGTCTCAAAACCCAGCTCTCGTGGACCGATCGAGGCGAATTGTTACACGACGGTACGCCTGTGCCTGGAAGTAACATGGTAGATCTCGTGAACGATGTATTGCGAAAAAGAAGAAAGAGCGATCCTGTAGGATGGCAAGCGTTCGCGCAGCAGCTCAAACGTATCAACCTACCCATGGAATTGATCGGTAACGTCGAACGGAGACGCTACATACGACAGGCGGCAACGGCAACACCGGTGGCGATGACACCCAGAAATCGTCCGTTACCGCGTTGGACCCCCTACAGTCGTTGGCAAGTGGAACAGTCCAAAAGTCCTCGAAAAAAACGTCATCGTCGGTTACCGTCACTGGATGGTTGGGAATCGTTTTAAAAGAGTTGTGCGGTACGACGATTCAACAGTTAACCATGGTATCGGTAGTGGATACATATCGCTTGGTAGTCCTAGGAGTACTGTACAAGACCGCCGACTACTACCCACTGACAGGAGTGTTTGTCTCGGTGCTGTACATGACCGCTGACTACTACCCGCTCGCGAAAAACGTCTTGCCGCTACTTCGATGGTAGGATATCGACCTATCGTCGTGGGAGTACTGTTTTGTATCCTACTATACATTATCGCACTCGTCGCAAGATTTTACCTCAGTTCGTCTCCTCTAGTCGTGTGGTGCAAACCATGGGACGTCGAGTCGAAGAATCACTCAAACGCGTCTACTTCGATCCGAAACGCGTCGGAAGTTATGGTGGGGTCAACGCACTGAGACGTGTCACGCGCGCGCCAGTGAAAGCCGTCAAGCAATGGTTGTCGGAACAAGACGCGTACACCTTACACAAACCGGTGAGAATTCGATTCAAGAGACGACGTGTCATCGTGGGTGGACGCAACCACCAGTGGCAGGCCGATCTCGTCGACTTGTCAAAACTGAAAAAAGACAACGACGGATACGTGTTTCTGTTGACGGTGATCGACGTCTTTTCAAAACGGGCCTGGTGCGTTCCTCTGAAAAACAAGTCGGCGTCGTCTCTGGTGACGGCATTGAAAGGATTGTTGGTCAACATTGCGCCTACAACCTTGCAAACAGACAAAGGTTTGGAGTTCCTCAACAGATCCGTGAGGCGTTTGTTGAAGGAGCACGGTGTCCATCATTTTTCCACTCATAACGAGGAGACCAAGGCGAGTATCGTCGAAAGGTTCAACAGAACGTTGAAGACGCGCATGTGGCGATATTTTACGAAATATCAGACGGTGCGGTACATCGACGCGCTACAGGATTTTGTGCAGTCGTACAACAACACCTATCATCGAAGCATAGGCATGACCCCTTCGCAAGTGAACGCGGCGAATCAAGAGGAGGTGTGGCAGCGCTTGTACGGTCACGACGGTAAGGGTGTACCAAAGTTCAAGGTGGATGATCGCGTACGCATCAGCAAAGCGAAGCGGCGGTTCGAGAAAGGGTACATGGCAAATTGGAGCGAGGAGCTCTTCACGATACGTGAAGTTCACGCCTCCGATCCACCCGTGTACCGTTTGGTCGACGATCTCGGTGAGGTGCTGGACGGAACCTTCTACGAACCGGAACTGCAGAAAGTATTGGTCTCGAAAGATAAACTGTACCGCGTGGAATCGGTGCTGCAGCGACGGAAGGTGGGAAAACGAACGGAGGCGTTAGTCAAATGGTACGGCTACCCCACTTCGAACAACAGCTGGATCGATGCCAAGGCGCTCGTTCGGTATAAAGAGTAGTTACGCGCCGGTCAACTCCTCATTCCAACGATGTCTATCGTCGAAGAAGACAACGAAGGGATAGACGTTACGGACGACAACGACAACGAGGTTGTTGCATCGCGTTGGCACCTCTTCGGCACCGATTGTCCCAAGACGGAAATCGTGTTCTTGTGTCAGGTCGTCGTCTTGTACACGATCATCGCGGTCAGCATCTACAATCTGACAACCGGTCACACCGACTCTAATCTTTGGACGGCTCTGTTGAGTAGTTCGTTGGGCTACCTGCTACCCAATCCATCCGTGAAACGCGATGACGGCTGATTTCTACCTGACGTTGCCTAGCAACGCGTCGATGCACCTGCATCCCGACAACACGTTGACCCATTACGTCACGTCCTTACCGCAACGCATCAGTCTGTCCGGCGAATGGGAATGCGGGTTGGTGGAGATCCAGTACCCGCACGATTGGTACAATGTCAGAGAGAAGGATTCCTGGTTCTTCCTCTCGGAAAGCTCTAGCGATGGTCATTCTGTAGGAGGCATAGCAACGGGATATTACGACGGAACTCGTAAACTCATACGAGCCATCAACCGCTCGCTAGCGGGTATCGCGGTACGTCAAAGAGTGAAATTAAGCTACAGCGACATCACTCAAAAAGTATCCGTACGCATGTCACCGAGTACCGAATTCACAACCCAGGGTTCTATGGGAGTCATACTAGGTCTCGACGCAAGGACCATCCGTAGTCCTGAAAGTCACGTGCCGCTAGATGGTGATGGAGAGGTGTACACCTTCGTGAAAGAAGGGGATTCCGTGGTGGACATGAAGCAAGGGTTCGAGTCACTCTACGTGTACACGAACGTCGTGGAATCGCGCGTCGTCGGCGACAGTCTCGTACCGCTGTTGAGGATTGTTCCGATACAAGGCGAACACGGGCATACGATCTCGAGACATTTCGAGCACGTTCAGTACTTGCCCATGTTGCGCAAGGAGTTTGGAACAATCGAAATCGATATAAGAGACGATACCGGGCATGCCGTGCCATTCGAACGCGGCAAGGTGACGGTGACGCTTCATTTTCGACGTCGCAAGACTGGTCTTTTCTGAAGAATGAATTACAACGATTATTACACCCGACAAGCGGGAGGGGCTTTACCCTACTTTGTCGGTGCCAGAGTGCAACGAGGACACGGGTTGGGTAGTCTGTTCGGAGGTCTGATTCGGAGCGCCATGCCACTCATCAAGCGAGGAGCCGTGGCTTTGGGAAAGGGGGCGTTGAAGACCGGCTTGCGCATAGCCGACGACGTCATGTCCGGTCAGAACATAAAAACGGCGGCCAAACGACGCGCTACCGATGCCGGTAAAGATTTGATACGCGGTATGTTGACGACTCCTGGCGTGCGACCGCAAAAACGTATAAAACGCGCGACAGCACCGCGACGGGTCAGTGCAGTGAAAAGACGTCGTAAAGCGCAGACGATTCGTGAACGTGACGTGTTCGACGATGGCTTTCGTGCATAGACAATCTTGCGAGGGGGTCAAGAGCGAACTCGATCTCTTCGGCGTGCCCCCGACCCAGACCAGCATCGAAGACGCGCAATGGGTGGAACACCAACCGATGGCCTCCCTCGAGTCGGGTGGTCCCATAGAATTCTTGCTACCCGGATCGGGAGATACTTACCTAGATCTCGCCAGCAGCTACCTGCACGTGCAAGCGAAGGTAACCAAAGGCAACGGGACGCCTCTCGACCCCGACAACGCTGTGGCTCCAGTGAATAATTGGTTGCATTCGTTATTCAGTCAAGTCGACGTCTACCTAAACGGTACGCTCGTGACTCCTTCGACAAACACGTACCCGTATCGCGCCTATATCGAAACGCTTTTGAGTTACGGCAGCGAGGCCAAAGAGACTCAACTGACGAGTCAACTGTGGTACAAAGACACCGCCGGTCGCATGGATGCCGTCAACATTGTCGACGAGGCCGTAGTGAACCGAGGGTTGGTGTCTCGGCGAGCGCACGTCACGCAGAGTCGTGTCGTTGACATGATGGGACGACTACATGTGGACCTGTTCCTACAAGATCGTTACCTGCTCAACGGCGTCGACGTCAAGATACGACTGGTGCGAAGCAAGGATACGTTCGCGCTAATGGCCGGTGGTGGCAACCTCGATTATAAAGTACACATCGTCAACGCCACCATGTTCGCGAGGAAAGCCACACTGAATCCGACCGTTCAGATGGCGCACATCAAGGCACTGGACAAGGGCACGGCCAAGTACCCGCTGCGTTCCGTCGACTGCAAAGTATATTCCATTCCCACAGGGGCCATGTCGCACACGCACGAAAACCTGTTCCTCGGTACCCTACCGAAACGTCTGGTACTATGCTGCATCGACAACGACGCGTACAACGGTTCGTACGCGAAGAACCCGTTTCACGCCAAGCACAACAACGTCAACTTCCTCGCCGTTTACGTGGATGGTCGACAGGTACCCTCCAAACCTCTCCAGCCGAATTTCGATGAGAATCGATTCATCAGAAGTTACCTCAACCTGTTCACCTCGACTGGTAAGGTATCACAGGACGAAGGGAACGGTCTGACTCGTGACGACTTCCGTGATGGGTACACCTTCTTTGGTTTCGACCTGACCCCGGACGCGTGTGATGGATCGTGCTTCCATCTGGTACAAAAGGGCAACCTGCGCATCGAGATGCATTTCGCTGCAGCGCTCCAACAGACCATCAACGTCGTCGTGTACGCAGAATTCGAATCGGTGCTGGAAATCGACAAGAGCAGGAACGTCATCTACGATTTCTGATGGAGACAAGCCAGATTGCACGTCTCCTGGCGAGAGACGCACGAACTCGTTCGATCGTTCGCGACGTCGTACCCAAAGACGGACTGCCTACGATGATCGATGCTTTCCCGTTCGCTTTCGTATGCAATACTCACGACGGCGATAAACCCGGTCAACATTGGATCGCTCTCTACGTGGATGCCGACAGACGCGGTGAATACTTCTGCTCGTACGGACTACCGCCGCTACACGGTGCATTTCGCGTGGTCCTGAACGAACATTGTTCCGAGTGGTGTCACAATGCCAAGAGACTTCAGAGTCCTCTATCTAACGTGTGCGGACAATACTGCATTGCTTATTTGGTGCTTCGTTGTAACGACATATCGATGAAGGCTTTCGTCAATACATTTGGTAGTGATTTAGTCGCTAACGATTGTCGCGTGTTTGATTGGGTTAAGACCCTGAGATAGGGTAAACTGTAATACAGCATAGCTTATTTATTGCTTCGATGTATTGGTAATACTTACCAGCTGCTAGTATCTGTATTGTTATGCAATTAAAAGATGATTGTGTGTGTGCACACGACCGAGTGCGTTTGTTCCGTTTTTAAGATGCCGCGTTTCGACGGCAAGTATGTCAACATCGGAGGGTAATTATTCGCATACCGAAACGCGAGCATATACCCATCTCCCACCAGATGGACACACGAGCCATTCATCCTCCTTACTTCATTAATCATCCACGATTTTTATGAAACTCACACGCATAACTTTTATGAAACTATAACCGACGAATCGCAGCTCTTTACACCATTCACCGCTAACGTACTGAACCCTGATTGATTAGC
The DNA here is from genome assembly GCA_033239005.1 of Lamellibrachia satsuma. NCBI lineage: Eukaryota > Metazoa > Annelida > Polychaeta > Sabellida > Siboglinidae > Lamellibrachia > Lamellibrachia satsuma. The sequence continues at coordinate 787,022 of BSQZ01000002.1, read as the reverse complement.
TCTCTTATTCTTTGATACCGTACTCAATAACCACCACGTCAGCGATATGTGGAGTTTTCCCTAGGTTTTCATTGAATTTAAAATTTAAATTAAAATAAAAATTAAACGCCACGTCAGCGATATGTGGGTTTTTCCCAATGTCTACTTTTAGTAACCACCGCTCGTGCTCCGACTGCACACCTCCTACAGTCGCTAGGGGGCGCTGCGTATGGTTTGTGGTGTTCCTACAACCGTCAGGGAGCGCTCTGATTGGCTGCGCGCGCAACCGGAAGTCGTTCAGACACATGGACACCGGAATTGCTTTGTCAGATATCTATATGCACTACTCACGCACCCACACACACACGCACACACGCATGCATACACGCACAAGCACATGCGCATTCTAACTCCTTAATCGAATTATTGGATTTTCATCATTATCTATTTCAAACATGTGATGTGGTGTTTACACAGGTCTGTGTGAAGTGCCTAGTGCTGTAGTGTAGTGTGTAGTATGTAGTGTGTGCTTCATACTCTCGCTTTCAGCTACAGCCGCCAGATAGCTCCTTGGAGTGAAAAGGGAGCCGAGTGCGTAAGTCTCCCCTGCTGGTACATAGCCTCTCCATCGACAATACTCTAGCACAACCTCCTCGTGGTACACTGCGGATACTGGTACCCTGCGGCCCCGGGCAAATGTGCTAGAGATCTCGGAGCAGATTGGAGCCCCAGAGGTGTCTTGTGCAGGGCCAACCGGCGAGTGGATACGTCCCGACAGTCACCATTCCAATCCCCAATTATGGGTAAATAGTCAGTGTCATGCAGCAGCGATGCTCGTATCTGGTGCTGGCGGAAGAGTCAACTTACCTTGACCAACGGTGACACTAGAACTAAGAGTGGAAGGCAACTTCTCTCCACTGCGGGGCAACCAGTTAGACTTCCAGTCGTCGCACGGAGTGTTCCACTGGACAAAAGTCTTCCTGGTCCAGAGGGTGTTGATACTGATGCGCGACAGTCTTGGCACCTAAAACAAGAGCGCGAGCGAATATTTCAAACATACTAATATACTAAATGCATCATAACCTTCTACGTAACTTACTCCAAGCATAATTGTAGGTATCGTCATTACCACAGTTGATGTATTTGCTGTTAAGACCCTCTGCCCGCGGCTTTTGTTAGTCTGTCAAGGAAGCGGGAAGTGGGAGATTCGTCCTAAAAAATAGGTGGACTCAAAATTGGTCGGAGATTAGAGATAGGCACAAAGACAGGTGGGATATTGGGGGTTGGCCTCCCAAATAGCTGGGAGATGGCAGGTTGAGACCCCTGCCACGCCTTCCTCACTGTTAAAGATTCGTAATCCTGAGTTTTCGCTGGTTAATTAAATATAGTAAAATAAGGAACAAAATGAGGAACTTGGCAGGTTAAATGTATCCACCAGAAATGTCTCGGACGTCTCAGGTTTCTCTGTTGGTAGCTCGTTCGGACAATGTATGGCTATGCCCATGTATGGCTATGCCCATGTATGGCTATGCCCATGTATGGCTATGCCCATGTATGGCTATGCCCATGTGGCGGTATATTTTCATGTTATATCTTTGGCCAATGACAATTTAGTTACCAGAACGGTCACACACCACCTCCACTTGGTCTTACATCTATGCTGTTTTTTACTCTTCAACATATAAACCTGTCTTTATATTGCTATACATATGTTCTTGTTCCAAACCTATTGAGAATTATGTCCTGTCATAGTGTGGTGGCTTGTGTGTCTCATTGACAAAGAAAGGTTTCTCCGCATGGGTTCGAATCCAATACTCATCGAATTTATCTTGCGTGTTTATTGTTTAATTTCATTATAATTCTATACGGAAATCGAAGGTATTGCACTTATAAGTAGGTCAGATTCGTGGTGTATATTGAGGGGATGTGTAGAAGGGGTTTTAACCTTCAATCTCCCACTTGTTTTGGGGGCCAACCTCCCACCAATGTTGAGAGTCCACCTACCACCAATCTCACCTCCCACCAATTTTTTAGGCCAACCTACCATCTCCAACCAATTGTTAGGATAAACTTTCCACCTCTCACTTCCTGCCACACCCCCTCTATAGTGAAGGCACAATATAGGCTACCCGAAACTCCTCTGGTGCGTAGTACGAAACTACTATGACTAGTGGAGTAGCTTAAGTAAAAAATTAAGTGATATCGTGACATGCTAAACCAACGCACCTAATTTTGAATAGTTGTACTTAAGGGCCATACAACACTTCTCAGAGCGACTGTTCGATTTTAAAGGTCAATGCCAGGGCAAGGTCAAAGGTCACACAACGCTATGTTGATGAATTAATCATTAAGCTTGAAATTCAACAATTGGTGCCAAATGAGTATATCGTCTGATCAATATAAGGTCAATATCCACGGAGATATTCAACTGCAGGTTTATAATCTAACATTGAACAATGACACCGAATGCATACCAGCATTAATAGAAATAGTGACATCGTTCCCATTTTATTTAACAATATTATATATATATATATATATATATATATATATATATATATATATATATATATATATATATATATATATATATATATATATATTTATGATTAAGAGACAAAGTGCAGTGCACGCGACACCTGCATTCCTGCACTTGCATTTCTTTGAACAAGTGGGTGCCACATAGCAGCCACGCTGGATTAGTTTTCTACTATCAACAGCTGCAGCTGGTAGGGCTGTCCGGACTGGATGCCATTCGGTGTCTGCTTTGGTCGAGCTACGATGGGCTTCAGATTCTCTTAAAATACTAGCTTGGTATAGGCGTCGTTCACACTGGCACGTGAGGTCGTACACGGTACAGGTAAACCGCTCTGTCATTTTGAATGTTGGAGATGTAATTTCTTGTCAAACAAACGCAGTCAGGGACGTGATAGTGATTCCCTTGTGACTGTCGGGTAAGCTTTTTATGTCTTCCAAGCTGACTTTTTTATTTACCGCTTAACTGGGACGTTGCATCAGAGCTGGAGAAGGCGTGGATAAACGACAGAGCACGAGCTTTTTCCTCACAAAGTCCTATCATATTGAAATAACATGGTAATAGCGGAAGTGTTTTCCAGTACCAAAGCCCAAACCACAATTACATCGGAGTCTACAGTTCTCAATTAAGTTATCGTGTATATGTAGACGTATTCTTTGGTCTACTTCTTCGTTATCCCTGTTCCCCACTGTGGTGTTTGTGTCATTCGTAGGTCATTCGACTCTACACGTGGACCACAGGTAATGTACATCTGTATAATAAGCGGGTTGTCGTGTTTGATTACGTCCTCAATCAGCAGTGCAAAGAGATCTGCCTAGTTTGTGGACACCCAAGCATTTGGTGGAACATCCTGGCGACATTCGACGTATTCGCCCTCTGGCGATTAAAAACGTACCATTTCAGGTAGGAACTATTGTGAAACAATAATGCGAAATGCAGATACTGGAATCGAACATAATAATAATTCTAATATTCAGAATGGTATTTTCTGCTGATGATCAACAGAGGAGGAGATGACACAAGATAATGGATAGTAATTGTTGTGTGAACAATGTAAAAAAAAATCGCCCTGAAAATGCAAAAACAATTGCGACAAAACGAAGGAAACAGAAAATGACTTAACTACCACTCACAGCAAAACTTGAAACTAGAACAAAAGCATTTTGCATGGACATGAGCTCGGAGAACAGTAAAATAATGATAAACATGGCAATGCGTGACGTACCAAAATAATGCTGAATAGAGAACACATAGATGAAGTAAACTCCTTCAAATACCTAGGAGCTATCTTTTCATCGGAAGACGGCTCTACCGAAGAAACAGAAGCAAGAATAATCCTTGCACCATAAGGTGTGGCGAGGAGACTTCCGATTACGCGATGTCTGTTTACATATGAGCTCCGTTGCTTAGTTAATGCTTGGGCTGTTTGTAGTGGTGGCTGGGCGTTATTCATCTCTAACTAGATAAACTTTAGCTAGTAATTCAATGATAACGGCGGTAGAGCTGCACTCCCGACTTGATCCGTATGTATATTCTATTATTATTATGCCAATTTCAACTAAGCCGTCTCTGTACTACCCAGAGTCGCCCTGAGACATATTTACTTTTCGCTCGCGCGCGCGTGCGTGTGCGTGTGTGTGTGTGCTTGTGGTTGTGTGTATGTGCGTGTGCGTGCGTGTGTGTGGAATCACATAAATGAGTGAAGACGATCAGAACACAGTGCCAAAATCAGATACTGGCGAAAATGTTGTAATTTCTAGTGCTCCAATCGCAAAGCTAAAGCATAAGAGGACAAGGAATCTGGGAGGTAGAGAAGCTTGGCAATGCAAAGACTGCGATGATATCTTTAAAAGTGAGAAAGAAAGGATACTCAAATACGAGTACTACTTCGGAAACCGATACTGCATTAAATGCTTGAAATTCAAACCTGGGAGCAAGAAGCAACTGGGAAACCCGGATATATGTGGTTTTGCTTAAAATGCAAACCCAATTTTTTAATATTCTCATTGAAAAATGATCGAAGAGATATGCGAGTTGTATTTCAAAACTATGAATATGACACTTGAGGCTGTAGAGAAAAATTTAGATGCGAAATGCGATAGAAAAGAAGTAAAAGAAATGGTAAGACAAAAAATGGACGAAAAACATACATGTAGGCCAAATGATAATGAAAGCAGGAGCCAAACCACGTAAAATAGTGAAAAGATTGTGCAAGAAACAGTAAAAGAAATCAATGGAAGAAAAGACAGGGAAGCAAATTTCCTTATATTCAATACCCCAGAACCAGAAGCAAACCTAGAGGAAGAGAGGGTGAGGATAGACACGACATGTTGTTGGAAAGTTGTGTAATGAGGTGTGCATTCTGAACTTAGACGTAAAAGATGAGATAACCAAAGTCATCAGGCTAAGTAAAAAACAAACAGACGGGGATGCAGGTGATACAGAGCAAAAGCCCAGACCTCTCAAGGTTGTAATGAAGGACACTAAAAAAAGTTGGAATTGTTTAAACGACTATCAAACTTACGGGAAACAGAGGACAAGTATAAACGTCTCAGCATCCAAGATGGCTTAACAAAGAAAGAAAGAGAGGAAGAAAAGACACTCCTAAAGGAGGCCAGGTCAAAAGAGTTAAAGGATGAGGGAAAATGTTTGTACAGGGTGAGGCCCACCATGGGCAAGACCAATTGTAAGATTCAAACAAAAAACAATTTTTTGACTAAACACAACTGAACTGGGTTTCAACGTCTATGATTTATTCCATAACATGATAAATGATAAACAAGGAAGAGGAGTTTGTATATATATATATATATATATATATATATATATATATATATATATATATATATATATATATATATATATATATATATATATATACTCGCAAAACACTCAACGCAACACCCTTCCTATCCCCGGAGTCCAACTTTCAAGAATCAAAATGGGTTGAGATAAAATTAAAGGATGTGTGTATATAAGCCCGGGGAGCTGTGGCACCAACAACAAGGTTCTCAGCAAATCGATTAGTTAGGCACACATTATAAACACTCACATTTCTTATGCTTGGAGACTTTAACTATCCCAATATAGACTGGCAAAACAGGTGTACACCTTCAGATAATGCTGATAGCCCAGAATCTAAATTTAAAGAATCTATAAGCTAATGATTTTCTCTTCCAACACATTACACTCCCCACAAGGAGGCGGAAATAAATCGAACACTCTCGATTTAGCTTTAACCAATGCAGAAGGTATGGTGGATGATATAGTGTACGAAAGTCCACATGGTAAGAATGATAACTCTTGTCCTTATTGTTGTATTCAGAAATAACAAATCATACACGGCTTAAATATTATTATGACCAATGGGATTATAAAGGTATGAATACTAAATTGGGCAGATACTTGGCATAAGCACTATAATTGAATATTGGTATTATATTTTAAAGAATATATTAAACATTTACAGTGATAATTAATTCCTCGTCGACTAGCGAGTGATATTAACAGACATATAAGGAAAGTACCTCTTAACAAGGAATCAGTAAAGATAATTAAGAAGAAACACACTTCGTGGAAGCGTTACGTGGAGTCAAAAGAAGGAAATACTATACTGAATAGTGAAGGGCTAGAAATCAAGTCCGTAAACTAACGAGGAGAATGCAGAAGGAATTTGAGATGAAGCTAGCAACAGAGTAAACGTCAAGTCCTAAAATAGTATTGAGATATATGAACTCTAAAACGAAGAAACGGGAAGGTGTTTCAGACCTGATCATATATCCTAACAAACCTAAATCTATACTTATTCTGATAGGGAAAAGGCTCAGGACAGTGTTTTTAATGTAAAAAAATGGTGACACCCCTTCATATTTCCTCAGTGGAGTTAAAACATAACATGGAAGAATTGGCTATTGATGAGGAAATGGTTAAACAAACTGGATAATCTTAATGTGGCTAAATCAGTAGGACCAGATGGTGTTCACCGTAGGTTGTTAAAAGCAAAAGCAAACAAAGCAAACAGTATCATAGCAGTTATTAGAAGTCTTTTACAACCAAATTTGTGCCATTATATAAAGCTTTAGTTATGAGTCATTTGTGATTGTGCAACATCTATATGGTCCTCATATAAGCAAAACTATAAAGATTCCACAGAAAATGTGCAGATATGTGTAACAAAGCAGCTTACTTGGAAGTGTATTCCTTACCAGGAGAGACTTGATATATTAAAACTTTCCACACTTGCATATAGACGAACACGTGGTGATATGATTGAGGTTTATAAACTGCTTCAAGGTAAGTATGACAGTGATGTATCTAACATTGTTAAGCTGCACAAAGACAGTGATATAGAGGAAGGAACAAGGGGTCATAGTTTGAAACTGTTTCTAGAATGTGCTCCTGCAAACGTTAGAAAAGAAAGTTTCTCACTTAGAGTTACAAAAATATGGAATGATTTACCGGTAGTAGTTGTAACTGCCCCAAGTGTCAACTCTTTTAAAAACCGCCTAGATAAACATTGTAGTACTAAAAAATGTTTCTACAACTACAAAGCCTCCTTGCCAGGAAGTCGTAGAACATTTCAAGGGAAAGTTGCAGATGTGACCACCGAGTCCACCACCTTCTCAGGAAGAACCTAAATAAACCTAAGTAAGATACTTAAAATCAGTACAGTAACCAAGATCAATATGTTTATGAGCCTAGTGGTGGGCCATATTGACCTAAGGATGTGAAAGCTGGACGTTGAACTCAGAAACAGAGAGACGATTACTCTAAGTCTTCATTAATTCAAGTCTTCGAGATGAATATGCAGTGCAAACCATCACTGCCATGGCAGGACCCCCTAAAAACCACCACTGACATGGCAGGACCCCCTAAAACCATCACTGACATGGCAGGACCCCATCAAAATCAGCACCGCCAAACAAGTATGCAGGTATGTGTGTTGTTGACAGGTACACTTAGTACACAGAGCGTATTTGACTAGTTCTCGACGTCTATTGACCTAGTGCATTCAATTATGACATAACATGAAATTAACTCGAAGAAGTAGACTACTTTGACTACAAACATAGGCACATGTGAGTCAGCTCCTCTGTGGCGCGACCATATCATGTGCACTGTTCGCTAAATAGATGTCGCATGCTTGACGATCGACATTATAAAAGGCGCACTGTTCTAAGTGTGGTTCTAGGTATGAACACATACGACCTCAGGTAAACCACGAACAATGTTCCTGTTAACATATCCAGCCTCTTATTGGAAGGGCGACGTTGTGATGACAGATTGGAAAGGCGTAGAGAGAAGAAATAATCAATTTATTTCCATAAATAATCATATCTTTGAAACTGTTGACAACACACGCATGCACGCACATACATACTCACGCACGCACGCAAACACGCAGACAGCGTTTGTTTTATATTTAGTATGTAGAAAATCGTGGGCAAGGCCAGCACGAAGTGTTTAATCCAACCAACGCTGTATTTAACTAAATTAGTAATAATGACTGTAGGGTAACCTTACTCTGACTTAAGTTTTAGATTGATACGATAAGAAGCTGAAGTTCAAGAAATAATGATCAAGGTAAGGCTCATGCCATCTACCTACCAGTGGTTCTTCAACCTGCACGGACAATGTAAATATGTTGGTTCTAGAAGAAATATTCTTTTAGTATGTAGGATAGTTTTAATCGTACCGCGAAAAGTTAGGGTTTTGTATTCAACTTAATTAATAATTGCTATATATATATATATATATATGTATATTAATATATATATATACATACGTACACACACATATATACATGTATGTGTACGTATGTACGTAATTTATGTACTTATGTTATGTACATACATACATACATACATACATACATACATACATGCATACATACATACATAAATACATACATACATACATACATACATACATACATATATAAATGCATAGAAACATACATGGTTTACGTTTTCAGCAAGTGTACGTTCTACTGCTGGTTGTCGGCCTGCGGCTAGTGTCGGCCACCACCGACCCGCGCTACAAAGCATGCGTCAAGCAGTGCACCAGAGACAAGGCTATATGTCAACGATTCATAGACCAAAGCGCACCTATCGAAATCCAACGCGAGAAAGAGGTCCAGTGTATGGTATACTATTATAACTGTATGAGCAAGTGTAGACCATACTGTCCCTACTCAACGTTTCGACGTGTCTAATGTTCGCACGTGCCAAGTTAGCAACGACACACAGAGGTAGATTCGTCACTGGTTGCTATTTCACAAATCATTATAATATAATATATTCTTATGACTGCGTTGAAAAGCAATGAACCTGATTTATGGTAGTTATAAAGCGGATCACTAGCATTTAATGCACACATTCCCCACTGGGTGTATTGTAACCACTGGATGTAACCACTGGGTGTATTATAACCACTGGATGCATTGTAACCCCTGGGTGTATTGTAACCACTGGATATATTGTAACCCCTGGGTGTATTGTAACAATTGGATGTATTGTAAACCACTGGATGTATTGTAACCCCTGGTTGTATTGTAAACACTGGTTGTATTGTAACCCCTGGTTGTATTGTCACCCCTGGTTGTATTGTAAACACTGGTTGTATTGTAACCCCTGGTTGTATTGTAACCCCTGGGTGTGTTGTAACCCCTGGGTGTATTGTAACCCCTGGTTGTATTGTCACCCCTGATTGTATTGTAACCCCTGGGTGTATTGTAACCCCTGGTTGTATTGTCACCCCTGGTTGTATTGTAACCCCTGGGTGTATTGTAACCCCTGGTTGTATTGTCACCCCTGGTTGTATTGTAACCACTGGGTTTATTGTAACCCTGGGTGTATTGTAACCCCTGGTTGTATTGTCACCCCTGGTTGTATTGTAACCACTAGGTGTAGTGTAACCCCTGGGTGTATTACAATAGCTTGAAAGAGGTACAGTTGTTGTCCAAGTCTTCCTACAAAGCCAGATTGAGTCGTTGGATTCCCAATCGAGAGGAACAGGTTTCGAATTCTCTCCCAAAGCTTGGATATTCTCATCACTTCAAGTTACCCCAGTTCACGCTATGCGCAGATAGGTCTGTCACTCCAAGTTACCCCAGTTCAATCTGTGCGCAGATAGGTCTGTCACTCCAATTTACCCCAGTTCATGCTATATGGGGACAGGTCTGCCTGGACATCAAGTGCAATTCATCACAGGCTGCATTAAGTACTAGATGTCGAATTATATAAGCACAATTATTTACTCTTAAGCTTCATATGATGAAGAACTAAAACATAATTTTTTTTTTAATTTTCGGCGTTCTTGGTGCCACTCAACTAATAACTAATAATAATTGATGCAATTGTTTACTCTCATTAGCTCTTCGTTTGACACAGCCTTTGGCACTTTATCTTCTATATGAAAAATGTATATTTAGTTGACATGGAATGATATAGAAAGAAAAAATAATTAAATACATGTTTGTATTCACGACAAATAATAGCATCATTTTGCCTCACTGCCAATTAAATCTCTATCGATACCCGGAAACGTTTAGTTGATTCATTGTAGCTATGAATCGTTGAGCAAACGTTAACCCGGTCGGGGATAAAACAAACATATTTGACTTGACGAGCATAGAAATTATACATCGATGGGTATTCGTCTGCGCCTTGAGCACGGCCCAAATGCGGAAGGATGACGAGAATGGTTTGTCAATATTTGTTTAACAAGGATGTTTAACATACTAACTAAATTGCTTTGTACCTCGCTTGTGTCTGCATCATACGAACAGGGGTCAAATAAAGTACACAGTTTGGATAGATAAGTCTTCTACATAAGTGCCACACGCTTCAGGGTATTTACGAGGACGGGACAGTTGTCCCCGCCACACACCCCAGGGTGGCAGCCGTGGGCTGTGCAGGGCAAGATTGGCGCATTCGTGAGCCTCTGTGACCGTCATTTGCACGAAGTCACATATTTGCCCACACTTACAAGCGTTTAATGTTGTGGCGGACTGCGCGCCACCTTGCGATTAAGCAAGGGGTCAGCTGCACTTATCCGCACGAACACGTGGTTTTACGACTCGGATTTAATTAGTTTTCTTTTTTTTATAGCCAAAGGCCCAGATGGCAAGTGGACAAGGAAGCCATAGGCTTATCGAGAGTCCAACAATGTTCACCTACTTATAACCCGCCCTCCTGATATATGTGTTAACCATGTTTTTAAACATATTCACGCTGCTAGCAGTTACACAATCTGTAGACAATTTGTTCCATTCATTTATTGTCCTCTGTGAGAACGAGTGCTTCCTGATGTCCAATCTACATTGATCCTTTACTAATTTTACCTCATGTCCTCTAGTTCTGCTATCCTTCTTGAGTGAGAAAAACATATTTCTATCAATATTTTCATACCCATTCAATATCTTAAAAACTTCAATCTGATCTCCTCTTATCCTCCTTGTCTCTAGAGTTGTTAAACCACATTCTTTCAGGCGTTCTTCATAACTAAGGTCTCTAAGTTCTGGAATCATTTTAGTTGCTCTCCTTTGTATGCGTTCAAGCGTATCTATATCCTTCTTACGATATGGTCTCCATGCTTGTATACAGTATTCTAAATGAGGTCTAACTATTGCTTTATAAAGAGGTATAATTAACTTTTTTCCCTTGTATGTTATGCTTCTTCTAATCAATCCAAGAATTTGATTACCCTTTGAAGCTGCAATACCACACTGCTCTGAAACTTTCATATCAGCGCTTATTGTAACTCCTAAGTCCTTTTCTTTTACAGTAGTACCCAGAACAGTATCTCCCATTTTATAGTTTACATTCAAGTTCCCATGTCCTGTATGTAGGCATTTACATTTCCCAAAATTGAATAGCATCTGCCATTTCTCAGACCATTTCACTAATCTGTCTAGATCGTTTTGTAAATGTTGTTTATCACCATCAGTATTAACCTTTCTAAACAGTTTTGTGTCATCCGCAAATTTCAGTACGTTTCTTGTTATACTGTCGTCCAAGTCATTGATATAAATTAAGAATAATATAGGTCCTAATACTGATCCTTGAGGTACCCCACTCAAAACCGATTTCCAATTTGAAACTTCTCCATCTACTACAACTCGTTGTCTTCTGTCAGTCAGCCATTGTTCTATCCAGTCAGTTATGCTATCCCCGATACCATGGGCTTTTAATTTAAGTAGCAATCTTTGATGTGGCACTTTGTCAAAAGCTTTCTGAAAATCTAAGTAGATAATATCTACTGGCGATCCCACGTCTATCCACTTAGTGATTTCTTCCAAAAAACATAACATATTTGTTAAGCATGACCTCGCTTTAAGGAATCCATGTTGAGATGAATTTAATAGTTTATGCTTAACGAGGAAGTTTGTTTTAGCATTATTTTTCTAATAGCCTCTTTTGACAAGTGTTTCTTTCTACACCATTTTCCTTGTTTTCGGAAGGGAACGACTTTATCGATGATACTCTCAATTTCATATTTTAGAATATTCCAACATTCAATTGCGGTCTTATTCATCAGCATGTTATTCCAATCTAGCTGTGCTAAGTATTTTCTCATATCTTTGTAGTTACCTTTGTGGAAGTTTCTCTTGTACGTTTTCTTATTTTTACTTTCTGATTTTACATTGATGTCAAAATGTATTTGATTATGGTCACTATTACCCAATGGTTCAAATATTTTTACATTGTCCACTAATTCTTTTTGTGATGACAAAACTATATCTAATACATTTTCTCCCCTGGTTGGTTCTAGTACGTGCTGAGTAAGAAAGCTATCCTGGATTAAACATAGAAATTGTTGATCCTCAATCCCTGTGCTCTCTAGAGAATTCCATTGTATGTGTCCATGGTTAAAATCTCCCATTATGATACATTCCCCTTTACTAACTTCCTTTATAGCGTTTTTTATTTTTGTGTTGTCCTCTTCGTTTATGTTTGGACTTCGGTAAACTAATCCTATAGTTAATTTTTAATTTCCTGAAACAATTTTGCACCAAACAGCTTCATCGCAATCTGCTTCCCTCTCTAGTTTTATTTCATAAGCCTGAATAGATTCTTTAACATATAAAATAACTCCCCCGCCCCTTCTTCCTATTCGATCTTTCCTAAACATTACGCATCCTGTCAGTCCTAATTCAGCATCTGTTATATCTATGTTGGCCCATGATTCAGTTATACCAATTATGTGAGGGTCAATATCTTCTTCTTTCGCAGTTAGCTTTCGTTTGATTTCTTTTCACACTAAGCGTTTAATTGTTATTGACGACATTGATGTTGTGTTCCATTCAACTGTAATAATAATAGTCATGTATCGCGTTAGATCAATTGTTGAGCAAACACGCACGCACGCACGCACGCACGCACGCAGACACACACGCACACTCACACACACACACACACACACACACACACACACACACACACACACACACACACACACACACACACACACACACACACACTGATACTAATTAATACTACATCAACTTATTTTTCAATCTTATTTATTTGATTTTCGAATCACACTTCTCAGGCAAACATTTTTACCAGCGTGCGGTCAGATTTGCACGAAATAAAGTCGTGCGAATGGCTGCGTCTTTCTGCTTGTATGTGGCATCGAACAAAAGTTTATAATACTTGTTGCCATTATAAAATATACATTATGTCGTCTAACCTCCTACACGTGTAAACACGATTGTACGGAGACTCACGTTATCCTTCCACAGATCACCTGTCTCCGAAAAGCACGCTTAGATATCACTCTGCGTGAGTGAGACACATGAAAACGAATAGTCAATCATGATTGCACGTACTTGATAGGTTGCTCTCCCACACTTATGTCATACGAGACACAATTAAATATTATGTAAACATCAATATATCTCTACCTGTGCATAATCGTTCCATATCAATAGGCTTATTCTTTTTAGGAACGAGATATAATTTTTTTAGAATGCTTACTAGCATTGAATAATGCCTATTTAATGGTACTAGTTCTAGTAATTATAAGTCCAGTTAGTAGTGACTAATACAGCACAATTATTTTAATGTAACATTACATATTACGTACCATAATGCCAACAGTCGTCCCTTAGTCACGACACAATAAACAACGGATAATAATGCCACTCGGTGTACGGTCGAAGATGTATGGTGAAAATGCAATTTGGAATAAATATGTATTGATTTTTTTTCGGAAGATAGCTATAGTTTCAGATGTTTTTAAAGTGATGGGGACTTTTGAAAGATGCGAGAGACTAGTCGAGTAGGGTGGTTGTTGTGTAGATAGAGCACGATATGTAAGAGTGGATAGCTTAAAATTAATATAATTATATCAAAGTATATTAAGGTCACCCTTAAAACATCGAATAGTGCAGTGACTATTGGCATGTCATACTAGAACTAAGGCTATTCCAGGCATGATGGACAGGTAGACAGTGCGTTGATTTCAATGTGTCGTTTTTTCATATTGAAAACGATCGGTTAACGGAGACCATCAAGTGAGATTCGCAATTCATGTGTTGGTTTATGTTGTATGAATAATATCACAATACAGACATTTAGTTTACATGTTTATTTTCGTTTTGTCATATATTTGACGGACGAATGTGCGTATCAGATAAGGGTCGAATCTGGGAGGTCAAAGAATGCTAGGCTCTACATTGTTTACCTTATATTTGCGATTTTATGTTCACATTTCAAAGCCTATATTTACACAAGTACCTTTATACCAACATGACACAACATACCATATCCACGTTACGAAAAAGATATCTCACTATGTCACACGATTGATTCCGAATGGCAGGGTATTGGCATCAACAGTGATTGCACGTACTTAAGTGTTGCAGCCACACAAGTCACGCGATACGTAAAGAACTATTTTGTAAACGTCAATGTATTTCGCATGCCTGCGTCTTATGTCATTGAATTTAATATCCCTACGTAATCTGACTGCCTGGTCTTAATGATAGCATAAACTGGTG
>BSQZ01000002.1:742500-767500 GCA_033239005.1 Lamellibrachia satsuma | reverse complement strand
CTAAAGACCGAAGGCAGCGAAGCTATCTTAGCACAAATGTATGATGAGCTCAAATTGTCCGAGTTATTGACAATATTTGCGAAATGTTGTGATTGTAGATGATGACAGACACACCGACGTGCACAGACAGACAATATACACCAACTATACGGACAACATAATCGCAACAACATTGCCGCTGAGAACCAAATTAATAACATATAACATACCTAAAGTCCAGAGAAATGTCAATCCAGCCAAGCTACGCATTTTAAAATGTTAAGGCTGTGCTTGCTATAGAAGATCCAAACTTTTGTAAATAAATGTCTAAGAAGAATTGTTATTTGGATGTGGTAGCCAGAAACAATTAGCAATGAAGCACTGAGAACAAACCAGGAACCAGTGAAACATCAAATAAAAGAACGTCGTGGAGCTGGATAGGCCATACTCTCAGGAAGCCAACACAATACAGCACGAGACAGAAGCTCACGAAGAACCCTCAGGGTAAATGAAAAAGCGGAGGCCAAGAGACACCCGACGCAGTGAAGTAGAACCAGATATGTCAAAAGCAGAACACAAATGGAAGCAGTTGGAAACCCAAGCCTCAAACCGTGTCTTGTTGAAAAGAGTCATTGACGGCCTATGATCCGCCGGGGAGTGAAACGTCAAGTACGTCATACTTGAAGCCTGCAATTAATATATGTCTATTCACAACATCCCAACTCTGACATAGTTACCTCCAAATAGCCTGTTGGCATTGGCGACAACTTTACGATGACCGCAGGGCGTATCTCTTTTAGGTCGGTATGGGCTATGGCTCCAATAACCAACCGTCGATACCACCAGACTCACCAACACAAGACACACGATACCGTAGCTGCGCATGGCGGTCACTGAAATCACAGAAACACAGCATACAACCGGTCAGAATAACGTCAGTCGCTGCTGAAGAAGTTACCGACTGCATGGAACGGGATATAGCGTAACGACAGCGTCTGCAGCTACCGGGAGATGACGTACGCCCATCCTCTTTTGAGAGATTGTGCTTCAGTTATAACAATTTTCAGAAACCATCCCATAAATACGCGGCTGATTGTGTACGGCCGAACCCCCTTTTCAAAACCAAGAGGACGGATGTGTGATGGCATAACATTTAACTACTAATTATTCATTTAATCAATAACAACAAATAAAAAAAACCGACAATTTATATTACACAAAATGCAGGTGTCATTTTACAACTTTACCAGACGAAAATTAAATTCCGTTGCTTCCACTAGTGACATTTTAGTATCGTTACAAACAAATATTTGCCCATATTCTCCAACGGTTCTTGATGAACGTATCAATGTTAAAACAGTATACATATATAGGTACAAAATTGGTATTACTTTTATTACAGAGTTAAATCAACGTCCAACAACGTTTTAATATTGCAGCTGTTGTAATGTTAAATGTGGCACTGATTAAAGGCATAGTAAATTTGGAACTATTGACGATTCATTTATTATATTGTTGCAACATAGTTAGACAACATACGTACGTAACCACGTTGTGAAGCTTGCCTATGGATGAATTGTTGCGAACTGAAGATGCAAATCAAGCTGTATGATCCTTCTCGCTTAGAAGACTTGGTTTCGATCAGCAGGGCGGATTCGTGGCGTGGCCCTCCAAAACGCAGCTATATACCCATAATGCACCAACTCACGTGATGTTGTCCGCGTATCTAAACCTCGTCTACTGCGCACAACGCACAGACCACGCACTGGGTGAAGTATATATATCATAGGCATTTAGTATATATCATGGAATTTATTGAGTGTCCCACAATTGTTGGACAACGCGGTAACGTCCTTTTGATGTTATTGTACAATATACACACGGCAGACAATAATCCATTCTCTCGAGTGAATTATAGCCCCATACATTTATGGCTGTCCTCGGTAGGATATTTGCGCGAGTGGGAAAACCCAGTTACAGTTGGTCTTTATTTTGTGTTGCGCACATTCCAGAAACGTCATATATTTCGACACTTTTTTTAAGCACGCCAAGTCTCGCCTGACAACAAGGTTATACGTAAAGGCAATGGGGGTTAAAAGCGCCTGCTAGAATTTGCTGAACGTTTGTGTTGTCCTGGGGAGCTTAAAATAAGTGATGGAAAATACCGCGAGAAAAATACCCGGGTAAAGCCATGCAGCTTTCTTATCAGACACACCGATGACCGAGCAGTGATTAGTTTCTTTTAAGTTCCCACGTACTCGCACGGACTTGCACACTCACACGGACAACCCCCCACACACACGATGCCTCACATTAAGTCCGTGTCATACAAATTAAAACATTTTTAACGATACATTGGTGCAAACCGTTCACCGAAACCATATTCTGTCGGGAATCAGTGTCTTTTGAATTACTGAGCAGATATTCTGTCGGGAATCAGTGTCTTTGAATTTTTGGTCACTGGTGTTATTCTGCGAGATTTCGGAGCTTCAATAAAATCGGGAGCATTTCTTATCTTAGTCATGAGCCAGTCGTATTGGTAGGGGCCCCGTCGTCCACCAATATTCAAGATGGGAAAAGTGAGAATGCTAAAAAAACAGCGATTCTATTAGCACTTGACGGGCCTGGTTTTATAGGTAATTCGAGGGAATTATAGAAATATGTTGTGTGCAGTTTTGAATAGTTCCATTTCCTGATCTGTTAGCCGTTTTGATACATTATTCGCTTTGGAGACGTGTATTTCTTGCAATAAAATATGTCATCGCACTTTGTCACTAGTGTTATTCCACCAGTCACGTGTTATACCCCTCATTTCGATTGCAAGACCTACGTCATGCGGTTATGTCAGCAGTAAAATTAGCAACCGTGTTATCCAAATCCAAAATTTACCCACAAGGAGGAATTTCATTTAAGTAAACATGTGTGTGCGTGTGTGCGTGCGTGCGTGTGTGTGTGTGTGTGTGTGTGTGTGTGTGTGTGTGTGTGTGTGTGTGTGTGTGTGTGTGTGTGTGTGTGTGTGTGTGTGTGTGTGTGTGTGTGTGTGTGTGTGTGTGTGTGTGTGTGTGTGTGTGTGTGTGTGTGTGTGCGTGTGTGCGCGCGTGTGTGTCTGTGTAGCGATTATAGCAATCAAGAAGCTGTACCGGTTCAACGACCTGTCGCTCTGGGTACGTTGTTACTGGCGAATATAGAATAATGTTGGGGCAAATAAGTTTACGCTGTTCGATCCAATCATTGCATCATATTGCGCATTTACAACGACTTCGTTGTTTTCTAAAACCATAGTTGTGTCCTGCGTTTGCATTCCTTACGCATAATCGCGCGCGGCAGTAAAACGGTACTATTTTGTGATCTAAGGATATTTTCGTACTGCCCTTTTTGAGATACGTTAGTAACTTGTCATATATCATTACTAGGCCACATTTAGAATTATGAAGAACGCCTTAAAGAATGTGGTTTAACAACCCTAGAGACAAGGAGGTTAAGAGGAGATCAAATTAAAGTTTTATAAGGTATTGAATGGGTATAAAAATATTGATAGAATTTTTTTTCTCACTTAAGAAAGATATTCAGACTCATTTATTTTGACCAACATATAAATCAAAATATAAACAAAAGTAAAAAAAAAAATGGTTAAAGAGACTCCCATTAAGACATTGAGTATGCCGCTATCATGGGAGCCACCACTGGTTTAGTCAGGCATTTGAAAATATTATATTAAAACTAGTAGAACTAGACGACACGAGGTGTCATTAGTGAAGGATCAGTGTAGATTGGATATCAGGAGTAATAATACATTTATTAGTCAAAAAACATGGATATACATTTTATAAAACTACGGCAAGGAGTTGAAAATACAAAGTAAAAAACATGCCAGAAAAATACTAAACTTAATACTAACAACCAGCAGGAACATGTATGTATATAGTTCTACAGTTCGCACATACCCCTCTGTAACTTAGCAATCATGAGTTAAGGGCCCTGATGGTACAAAAGATCTGCTGTAACGGGCAGTGCGTGCAGACATGGACAGGTACCGCCTGCCTTGTCTCGCTGTAATGAATGTGGTGTGTAGTGGATGTGTTGCATCGCGTAATATTTTTCTGTCTTCTTTGTCACGTAATGACTGTGCGAACTGCGAAGTGGTGTAACATGGATGGATTTGGCAGCTTGTTTTACCACATGCTCTAATTTGTTCATGTTTTGAGCTGAGAGTGAGCTATGGTAGCACAGAAAACAACACAAAAGAACTGGCTGCACTAATGAATGATAGAAGGTTGACAGCACATTTTGACTAACCTCAAATGTTTACAGTTTCGAGAGGAAATGCAGTCTCTGTCTACATTTCTTGTACACAGATGCTGTGTTTTCATTCCAGTTCAGTTGTTCGTCTATAATCACACCCAGATATGTATAAGTGATAGCACGCTCTACAGTTTCACCATTACCTGTCAATGGTGTTGGTGGGTTTCTGTTTCTGCTAAAGTCAATTACAATTTCTTTGGTTTTCTTTACATTGAACTGCAGATGGTTTTCACGGCACCATGAAGTTAGTCTTTGCACTTCTTCTTCATACGTGGTGTTGTCGTCACGGCAGATGAATCCAGTCAAACATTTATCATCAGCATATTTGAGAAGTATGTTCTTGCTGTTCTGTTGGATTGGCCTACAGTCACTCGTGTACAGGTGTACAGTACAGGGTGTACAGTACAGGGTGTACAGTACAGGGTGTACAGTACAGGGGAGATAACACTTCCCTGAGATGTACATGGTGTACAGTACAGGGGAGATAACACTTCCCTGAGGTGCGCAGGTGTTCGCGTTTCTGCTGGAAGATGAAGCATCATTCATTTCCACATACTGTGACCTATTCGAAAGAAAGTCTAGTACCCATATAACCAGTGTTGGATTCACGTTCATGTTGCTCAGTTGTCATCAAATGAGGTTGAATCGTGTTGAACGCGCTGTACTCATTCTCACAATATATAATTAATGTATGGAACAGATTGTGTAACTGCTAGCAGCATGAATATGTTTAAAAACAGAATTGACAAATATCTCAGAAACATTTTTGGACTCTCGATAAGCCAATGGCTTCCTTATCCACTTGCCTTCTGGGCATTAACCTAGGATGGCAATCTTGCTGAATCTTGTTAGGTCTGAGTAACCGATATTTCGACACGACACTAAGTTCTGATGCGCTTTGTCATCAAATTCGCAGTTAGTTTATATTTCAAAATGGCGGAAATTGTAACACAAGAAATAATTTTGATTTAATAAAATAAGATATATTGTCTTTTAATAGATAGGATATAAATATTAGTACACCAAATTGTGTACACGAATACTGGCTGGAGAACCCTCATATTCATTTTAGTATATGCTATATATGTTGTGCATACCTGTAGTTCAAGCCAAAGCTAATGGTGTAGCATACTCACATCATTCCATTCATGTATGGCGCGCTATTTTACATTTGTCCTGCGAGCACAAGCTGACATGTAAATGTTCCAGATAGTGATTAGTACGTAATTAACTAAAGTGAAATACGTGCATTGTAGCGTCATAGATTGCATTTGTATAATCAGTATGGCTAGCCACTGTTTTATTTTCAATAGTATCTTGTCGATGGCATCGTGATTGAACATCGGTGGCGGGAGGTTAGAACATCGGACACTCAATCGAGAGAACCCGGGTTTGAATTTCGTTGCTGCCGTTTCGAAGATCCGGCAATTTCGTTCAGCCCACGTTGCCACAGTTCACTCAGCTGTCTTCGCACAGTAATTGGAATGCTCCACAGAAGTGATTCCGTTGGAACGAACAGATCTGCCGGGGGTGAAGTGTAAAGCACTTTGAGCAGTCACAAGGGCTGAATACCACTGTATAAGAAAGTACCTTTTTTCTTTACCTTTATATCACCTATTACAAAAATAGATCCATTAAAACAGGGTGGTCAATTTATATATTTGTATTCACAAAAACAGTATTCTGCCAGCCAGTGTATTACCACTGCGATTGAGGTTTTAAAATGTTTTACTAATTAACAATATACATATGTACATAATCATACGTATATCGACTAAACACACACACACACACACACACACGCACGCACGCACGCACGCGCACACACAAACAAACAAACATACGCACGCGCGAGCAATTAAAACATCAAAACATTCACACAATCACACATGCACGCAATCATGCTGCACACACACGCGCACGCACGCACGCACGCAGTACTAGGAGTGTAGATGGTAGTCAACCGGGTGGCAGTAGGTCGACGATCTTGCCGTCAGTCGCCGACTCATTGATGAGACTTCGACACAGGGACGGGAGGCTGCACATATTAAATAATATTCAGTCTCATTCTAGACATTGATAAGTCGTTTGACACAGCACCAAGGGAAGTTATCGGAGTTATGACGGGAGTGGAGGTAGGAGAGGCAGATGTCAGAATGGTGCAAACAATGTCTAAAGAGCAAAAATGCGGTGTAGAGATCTGAGGGAGAGACTCCAGAAGAATTAGGAGTGAGAGTAGGTACCAGGGACGTGCATTCAAACCCCTTTTGTTCGAATTGGTATTGAACCTGATGGGTGGACACATGTCAAAAGAAGGAGCACCGAGGAACTGGCAGTTGTGAAAGTTAGCACTGCAGAAAATATTATGACATCAGTGTTTGACATCATTCGCATCAATAATGCATCGTACTATATGTCATGAAGCATTCGCCAGTTTAACAATCTATAACACATTGATGATATGTACACGCTGAACGGCACGACCACTGCCTCTGCGCCATAGTAGTTCTTTGTCACCAGTTTGAAGTTATTCAGCAGACTGAAGAACAAAACACAAGAAGAAATGTTTTTCAATGGTAATTATTGGCGTAGAATCAACACAGGGTCAAATACCCTTGACTGTTTTTATTATTATTATTGTATGTGACAAAGACACTTGTTCAATAATGTGGATCACAGTGTCGTTGACACTTTCCTGAAATTCTACGAATGTAAACCCATTATTTAAGTAGGAAGTATGGAGTAAGCATTAAGATCGCGAGTAACTTAATATCGCCAAGATCGCGAGTAACTTAATATCGCCAACCTGTTCTCGTTGATGTCATGTCTTGAAACTTGTTGAGATTGAGCTAAAAATGCGGGTTTGCCTGGATAACGGGTGAAGCGTTGATATATCAGCTGAATTAAATACAGTCGCATTTCTAGCGAGATAATGTTGTTGTTTTTTCAATTTATTACACGTGCATGTATTATTATATTCATTACGTCCTGAAGCAAAATGTTCTCACTACAAGAAAATAAGTAACTAAACAAACCACGTTATACACACTAAACATCGAATACAAAATATCACAATCACCTACGAGTGCTCTCAACGAAAAGTCGATTGGCGACCACCCGGCAGTAGGACGGGAAACTGTTGAAGCGCAGGGCGCTTTTCATCTGAGATCTGGTCTCGTCAAGAGCGCCGGCGTACGTCATTGCCAGGGCGACGGCAATGAGTGTGCCACGACCGTTGGACAACGCGGTAGCTCCCTATTAATGTTACGGTACAATATGCACACGACACACAGGTATAAATTCTCTCACGTGAATTATAACCCCAGACATTTTTGTATGTCAGTCCCCGTTGGAATATTTGCATCAGTGGGAAAACCCAGTCACAGATGGTTGCTGTTTTATGTTTTCCGAAATGTAATTCATTTCGACGCTCTAACGGCAAGTTTCGCTAGTCAACAACATAATAAATAAAGTGTACGGGCGTTGACTTAATTAACTGATACACCTTTAGTTACAATTACGATAAATAAACATTGTTGTATCAAAACAACTATCTTTCCATCCCTATTAAAAGTCTACCAGAACTTGTGATCCGTTTGTTTTCACTCACTCACTCACTCACTCACTCACTCACTCACTCACTCACTCACTCACTCACTCACTCACTCATTCAATTAGTAGTGTATAAACAGTATGAATTCAGACAACATGTCCATTAGTAATAATTAACAGCACTTAATACGCATAAACAGAAAACACGATTTACTAGCGCTTACACCTGCAATGCTAGATTCGTTGTGTCATCGACAAGAAATGAGAAATTGTTTAGAAGTCGCGGAAACGTGTATTCGCTGTATATGTGACAGTGAGATTCACTTTAAATTCGAATTGTCGAAGATAATATTTGTTTATGACGATCTGGATTAATGTGTCCACATTGGTTCTACCGGACTATTAATTGTAGATCGTCATATTGTCATTACGACGCATTAAGTCATTGCACATATTCCTCACTCACTCACTCACTCACTCACTCATTCACTCATTCACTCTTTCCCTCCCTCCCTCATTCAGACCTTCCCTCTCTCTCCCTGCCTTTCTCACTCACACATCAATCCTCATATATGAAAATAAAAAGCAAAATTCATGACAAGGTCAGGAAGATCCCCGTTAAACACAGATAATCAGACACCCACCATATGGGTAGAGCTGAGATAATTCCATTGCAGAAAGAATCAACATGACAAATTAAATTATTTCCCTGAATGGCTATTTATGAGACAGATTACAAGGAATGTGTATTTAACATTATTTCAAATAGGCTACTACCTTAGAAGAAGAACTAGCGTACGCAGTGCTATTCACCTGGTAGTTAAATATATCTACAGAAATATTAATGGCGTCACTTAAACAGGGCAGGGTGAACAGCTATAAATAATGCCATACAGTGTATCGTCGGCTCTACCGTCACTACGCCCCTATGGAGTGCTTAAACTAAGTGATGGGAAACACCGCGAGAAAAATCCCCGGGTAAAACCCTGCATCTTTCTCATCAAACACACCCAAGATACGTATTTTAGACGTGACCTAGCATCTTTAATAAATAGTATGTGCCATAGTAGTTTGTTTCAACAGTGACTTGTTTCTTCTAAGTTCCTACACACGCACACATGCACACTTACATAAGTATGAATTCGGTGATTGAGATCTTTAACATGTGTGACAGGTAACTTAGAGAAGTGTATATGGTACACTGTGTGACATTATTTTGGAAAGGTGTTTATGTTGGGAGTCTTAGCTGTCCGATGGTGGTGATTACGTAATGCTGGAAGGTCGGTCAAAGTTACATTGAAGGCTGAGATTTTGGCACCCTGTATAGGACTCTTTGTATAATTATAGGGTTGGTAGGTAGGATTGTGAATTAAAATATATGTTTATTATAATGAAAATGAATTAGTTTTGTATCTATACATATTAGTTCAGGTGTAGTTTTATATGTGGCGATTTCAAAGGATATGGGATGGATGCTAAAATGTGTGGTTCAAGACGTATAGAATGATTGTGTTACACGTAGCACAGGGCAACCTAGTAAGAGGATGATTGTCTTACCCGGAGGACGGGGCAACCTAGTAGGAGGATCACTATTGGTTGCGTGTGTCACACGGTGAAACTCTGGGGTTTTGTCCGCGGACAGGACGGAATGAGAGATAGAAAGCAGACTGTTATATTACAATAAAGATGTGCAGTACCGAGATGGCAGCGAAACATATGAGGGCTGGAGGCAAATCGTAGGCAAAGCATAGCCGGTATTTCTGAGCTAGCACGAAGAAGCTAGAAACATTGCTACATCACCAGCGACTTGACGTTTACCAGCAGAACAATTATCAACCGGAGGTATGGTAGTGTTTCGTTTTGGTTGAGTGTGTGTAGGTGATAGTTTAGCAAGAACTGTGATATTGGATAGTTTATTATTTAGAGGATTATATCTGATAAGATAGAAGAGTGTGTCTGGGCGTATGGCTATGATATGCGACTATACTGATGTGATACTTAGTATTCGCGGTAGCGAATGATTGTACGGAAAATATTTGATTTTGCAATGTTATTATTTATTGTTGTATATAGAGAAGGGTATTAGCTCGGATGTACTGATTAGAGAAACTCTGTGTATTCATTGTGAGTAAATATACGTTAGGGTAAGGCATTATATGTGTTGTATTAAGTGTTGTATCGACATTCTTTATAGTGCTTGGTGTTGGAGACGAACCATACAGTGACGGACACGTGATGTTCTGGCAATCAACCACGGTTAGACCGAGGTAGCCACAAGCGTACGGCTGTGGAAGCTGAATTGATGTCGGTAACCTCGACTAAAGGAGGTCGGCGATCTCAATGAACACCGAACGTATCTTTTCTGTTCTTGAAGTATTTGTGTAAACACTTATAGTTGGTTGGATTGAAGACCTATTAAGTGTCAATTCTTATTCTCTGAATTACGAGATGTTCATGTGATATCGTTTTATATCCTCGTGTCTCCTGTGGGAAGTGTATAAAAGGAGACAGAGTGTTTCACGAGTGTAATATCATGCTTGACAATTATTTAGGGTTGTGGGTGATTGAAACGATTGTTGGCTGATGAGCCCTACTTTTGGTTTTGTTTTTGTTGAGACGGGAGATGACATTTTATTTTGTGTTAGTACTTAGCACTTATGATATTAGGTAGAATATATTGGTAGAATATATAATTGTAATTAATTAGTTGTTTCTACAGAAATTGGTCAGATTAATAAAATGCGAAATCTATTATGGTTGTACGTTTATGATATCATTACAGACGTTTTTTATGTTACCCGTATTCCAACCCTCACACACACACATTGATTGACTGGTTAATTCTGATAAAATATCCCCAGGTATCGTGAGTATTATTATGGTTCTTCGAAATTACAAAATAATAATAATTACTACATAAAATGGCAACGTTAAAGTGATTTCGTAACATAGTTGTCAATCGTCATTTTGTTGACTTGGAGTTGCACTTGGATTACTGTGTGTGCGTGCGTGCGTGCATTAAAACAAATCTTTGTTATAGACAGGCCGTCCTCTCGCAGATGTCATTTACCTAACTTGTCCTTGTCCAGATCTAGCAGTAGTTCCCTGAACTTGATCATCATCGTGATGTGTTACAAAAAGTGTTTGATAGACTGGCTCTTAGAAAGGGTGCAGCTGCTATTATTGCATCAATGACTATTATTTAATCCTGCTCCATTTGATGTTTGCCACACTACAGTCAACTACATGAGTGAATGTCACGATAATGTCGTAGGTCGTTTAAAGACGTTTCGCCTGGCGTGGGTTCTGTTTCTTTCATGTACATACATTACACACATTAGCGGTGATTTAAACGATGTCATGTCGTTCCGATCTAGCACAGATGTACCGCGGGTCACGCAAAGGTAGATAATATATCGTAGTGTGGAGCGACACGTTGGGTTGACACTGAGTTAAACAAACTTGTAATGTGAGAAATTATGACATCATCATCATCACCATCGTCATCATCATCATCATCACCATCATCAACACGAAGACTACTTAAAATGTACAGTATCGTTTGGTCTTTCGTGACATTTTGAAAACTGTCCACTCTATGGGCGAATACTTCCGTCCAAAACTGCTCGCAACTCGCACGGTCATGTTAGTGTTACATTATGCACTAGAGGCGCCACGGGTTATTTCGCGTAGCCTCTATTGACGTAGCAACTAAGCTGTGTATGGAACATTATATATTCGCGAGCTTTACAATTAACAAACAACTAGATGCACTGTACCTGCGGAACGGACATTTTGTTGCCTTTGCCCCGTAGTAGTAACTTTGACACGTTTGTAGCTGTTCAGCAGGCTGAAGTAAGTAGTTACACGAATATTTACGTTGCTTAACAAAGGTGTTGGCAATTACTTTATTAAATTAAATTGATCACGGGAATGTGTCGAATCGCAAGGCGCTGCGAATCTGAGATTTGGCCGCTCCATAAGCCAACGGTAGTGGTGATAGCGATGGTGGAGACGCTGAACGGAGACAGTATGAAGTTGCTGCTGCCGATGCCGGCCTTCACTTTCTTGTGGAGGTTGACTGTGCTCATATAAAGCAGCAATCAAAATGAATGCGATTATTTACTGTGATTATTTAAACTGCAAACGTCGACACATCCACTTAAATCACAATAATGTACGCACAAGTGGCACAATGCTTAATCGAAGTATATCATACAACACAAACAATTCACTAATGTTGTTGCAATATGTCTGTCAGTTGAGAACATATAATAGGTTTTCCTGCAGTTATTTCATAACGTTCAGTGTCTAATTTGACAATAACGTAGGCTGATATAATTACCTCCAAACAATATGTTGGCATTGGCAACAATTCTGCGACCATTGCATGTGGGATACGTTATGCCGAGAGGACAGTGTGGTCTCGGGCCGGCAACATTCACGCCAGTTGTCAGTGCTGCCAGAGACACCGCCACCAGACACAGGAGACTGTAGCCTCGCATGGTAGTCACTGAAACCCCGGCAACATCTGGTGAGGAGAACGACAGCGACTGCTGACGCAACAGCAGTACAAATACTCCAACATCAATAACATAGGTTAGTCGACGATTTCCTGAAATGTTTACACATTTCACCAGTAAAACAACCAGCAATTACCAGTTAGAAAGGACATCAATTGCAGTTGCTTAATGTCAATGTCAACGTGAGAGACACTAGTTATTAAAGTTAATATAGAGTGTTTATGAGAAATATTGACATATGACCGCTGCCACCAGCTACGTGTGACCGCTGCCACCAGCCACATGTAACTGCTGCCGCCAGCAACATATAACTTCTGCCACCAGCCACATGTAACCGCTGCCACCAGCCACATGTAACTGCTGCCACCAGCAACATATAACCTCTGCCACCAGCCACATATAACCGCTGCCACCAGTCACATAAAACCTCTGCCACCAGCCACATGTAACCGCTGCCACCAGCGACATGTAACCGATGCCACCAGCCACATGTAACCGATGCCACCAGCCACATATAACCGATGCCACCAGCCACATGTAACCGCTGCCACCAGCCACATGTAACCGATGCCACCAGCCACATGTAACCGATGCCACCAGCCACATGTAATCGATGCCACCAGCCACATGTAACCGATGCCACCAGCCACATGTAACCGATGCCACCAGCCACATATAACCGATGCCACCAGCCACATGTAACCGATGCCATCAGCCACATGTAACCGATGCCACCAGCCACATGTAACCGATGCCACCAGACAAATGTAACCGATGCCACCAGCCACATGTAACCGATGCCATCAGCCACATGTAACCGATGCCACCAAACAAATGTAACCGATGCCATCAGCCACATGTAACCGATGCCACCAAACAAATGTAACCGATGCCATCAGCCACATGTAACCGATGCCACCAAACAAATGTAACCGATGCCATCAGCCAAATGTAACCGATGCCATCAGCCACATATAACCGATGCCACCAGACAAATGTAACCGTTGCCACTAGCCACATGTAACCGATGCCATCAGCCACATGTACCTATGTATGCACGCCCTCAGGCACGTACGCACGCACGCGTTTTAACAATACTCACAATTTATAAGAACAATACAAAATGGTGGAGTGCTATCATTTTACGTATTATTTTACGTGACATCGAAACGAGAAAACTAATGCTATTCATTTGAGGAATACGATGGTTAGGTATATATAGTGTCTGGTTGTATCTTTGCGATTACATTGCGTTTGGAATTCTAGTAAGCTCCGGAATTGTATATGTTTGCCCCTGGTGGTTTGCGGACGAACTGAGGGTGCAATATGTCATCATTTTAAACATGAAAGTTTACCATAACTTCATAAAATACGAACGGTTTTTTTGCACGGCATGGGCGTTGCACACAAATGATACAGCTTATGACATCATTGTTCTTCCTCGACCAGACTGTTAGTGGCTATCATTGCTTATCGTTTAAGGCGCTGCATTAGGTGGAGTGAGCGTTCGCTGTCTGCTGGCATACTCCGTCACATGTGTGTTATTGGGGCTCGATTCGTATGACAACGTGCTGGTGTGTGGTGACGATTGTGTCATCATTGGTAAAGTAAATGTATCCATTCACTCGATAAAAACACATAATACTGGATAAATGTCTCTGAATGTGGAAAAGGGCAATGGTTTGACATCTTTGAGAACAAATGCCTCCGTAAAATAAGAGGAATCCAGTGGCGAACACAAAACCAACAAAGTTGTACGAGCAGAATGTCAACAGGAGAATATATAGACGACTACCAGAAAGAAAAGATGAACATACTTGGGTCATGTGCGGAGAATGTCACCAGAAAGACTACCAAAATCAGCATTTAATTAGGAGGAACCCAACTGGAAAAAAGTAGAAACCCTAAAAAGAGAAATTTTATGAAAGGTAAATCTACGTACACATCGACACGCTGCACAAGATGAACGCTCTGGCTCAGGACAGAGAAAGGTAGCGTGCGATTCTTTGCGCCTTATTTGGCGCAGCAGGGTATGAGGAGAAAGTCCCCGTTAACTTGGCGAAAACAGCTAGTCATTATTAATCTTATTTGTGTTCTGTTCTGAAGTCACCTCACAACTTAACCATTGCGTGTGCTGTGGTCTAATGAATAAACCTACAACCAAAACTGGTTTCCAGGCAAATATTTAGATAAATGGCATATCAAGGTCATTCATTCAGTCTGGTCAACGTCTGGATTGGACGATGACAACAATATTCGATTCGACATCGTGGGAGCTTTAACACACCATACATTAAACAATCCCAGATTGTGATCACGAACATGCGACTGAACATTTTCGCATTATTACAACAGTTAGTCCACAGATGTACAGGCACTTATGTATATTGAACACGTCCCATAATGTAACAAGCACAAGTAAAAATACAAAGGAAATTAAAATTAATAATAGTACTAATCATCGATGTTTCGATTTATGAGTTTTGACATCAGCAAGGCCATGGTATTGTTTCTCTAACATTCGCATAAGCGCTTTTTCTCAATTCAATGGGTCCTTTATTTACTTCGTTATCGGTCTGTGAACACGCGCGTATGTTCACGCGAATAATACCATCTACATATACATTCATATCTAAACCATGATCATGTTCATGAGTGTTTACGGTGCATTTGATTACTATGCTAAGAATAAAAACTACACGTGACGCTACACAAATCACGTATCTATCTATCTATATATATATATATATATATATATATATATATATATATATATATATATATATATATATATATGCTATCACGTTAACATGTTAGCATGCGCAACAACCATATGATCAGAAGGAATATAGTTGTTGGTTCCGGGGAAGCAACGTGGCAGCTAATCATGTTCCGGTGAAGTAACATGGCGGCTAATCATATTCCGGTGAAGCAACATAGCAGCTAATCATATTCCGGTGAAGCAACATAGCGGCTAATCATGTTCCGGTGAAGTAACAAGGCGGCTAATCATATTCCTGTGAAGCAACATGGCGGCTAATCATGTTCCGGTGAAGCAACATAGCAGCTAATCAAGTTCCGGTGAAGTAACATGGCGGCTAATTATGTTCCGGTGAAGTAACAAAGTAATCGTATTCGTATTATAATATTTTAGAAGTACTTCGCATCAGACTGGTCTATAACGAAAATTGCCAACAAAATCAACTGTTTAGCTAAACTTGTTTTTGTCAGTTATCATTGCACATAATTATTATTCACATTTCAATTCTAATTAAATATCCATGCTAATGAGTTAACGGTCCGGATCCATAAAGCTGCTCAAGAAATGTATCATCAGTGTTGCTTTCATCCAGTAAAACTTTTATAAACACCAGAACAATCCACTATTACAGAAGAAGAAACTCTTGCTCTGACGTTAGTTCTACAACATGTTGAGGTGTATTGTTTTAAAACAACCTTCCATGCCATTGTGTGTGCTGATCATGAACGAAATGATGAAAAGCAAGAACATATGATTATTACATGACACATAAGCACACACAAGCCATATTGGTTGTGAGAAAATGTCATTACGTATGCTTTTTCTAGATTAATTTATTTTGAAATAACCGATATGCTGCAACCAGGGATGAAATTCAGTTGTATATTTCTTGAATAGCTTGAGGATGTACGCGGAAATGTTATTCACACGATCATGCCTTCGTTTTGTTGTTGTAAACACAGCTTCGTTGCATTAAGCATTCTGCCTATACTGGGCAGGTTTTATGAGACGGCAATTGCTGTCGTGGAATAAATAGAACGGTTTAGTTCAGGGCACGGTGGTAAAGCTGATGGCGATGTAATTAACCTGAGAAAACCTGTCCTGATGGTTCATTGTTAAGGCGCAGCACCCCTCGTTATCAATGGGTTATTAGTCCTTGGTTGTAAACCCTAGACGGTCGTTTCGTAAACATATGTATAAAACATACCCACTTGGCATTTATTATGCTCGAATGCGTGGTGAGTGCGTGAGTGCGTGAGTGCGTGCACAGACATACGTTGCATTCCGACATATGAAACATCTCAAGCACCTTACCAGAAACCAACCCTGGAAATTGGCAATAGTTATACATCCACCAGATGAGATTTATAGAGACTTCTTTTATGCAAAGAAGCGTCTTGGGCTGCTTGTTGATGGGGTATTCATAGATGTGTATCGCATATGACACCCTACCTACTACAAGACTCTCTACGGCTGAGCGTCATCGGGATGTAGCGCGCGATGAGACTGGGGGGCGAGACGTGACCCTATCTGACCATGTATTCAATGCACTGTGACCGTGAACTCCGTGTTCTTGACGCGCCGTTTAATAGGAAAGGTCGATAGGCACAGGTTTATGCGATCACGCTTCTTTGATCTATCAGACGGTTTGGTAATTAGATGGTCAGATTTCCCACACATAAGTTTCACACATAAAGACGATACTTTACTAACATCGCTGTGACTGTACGATATAGACGATACAGAATTGTTGCTAGTACTGTTGATATGGAAGCACTCCGGGTGATATACATTTTATTATCATCATTCCATAATCCATAACAAAACAGTTTCATTTTAACATGATCGATTTCCTTTTCCTTTTCCTAACCCCAAGATGGGGTTCATATCGCACTACGCGCTTCGCCACATTCGTCCTGCTTAAACGGTTAGGCCCTAGTGTCGGGGTTTTTTCTCCGGGATTTCCCACCCGGGATTTACGATCGTCTATAGATACCGCACTTTGCGGAAAATGGAGTCAATCACGCACGGTGGACCGTCTACTATGGTGATTTACGGCATCTTATCAAAGCGCCCTGCCAGTGACCTGTTCTCGAGGGTAAATATATTACAGAAGAGAGTGTGTCACGCGTGAATACACGTCACGACAAGACATTTTGTCGCCGATGATTTGTTTGCGACGATTTATCGCGGAGGGGTCATATACGTCACGACGCGACCACAACGCGACTGGTGACTGCGACAGATTGATGCATGTACTCCTGTTGATAGCGGCTGTTCCAGCCGCTATCAACAGGAGTATATGCCGCCATATTGCCCAGCGGAATTATGTGGAACTATTCGAAAATTACAATAACAAACGCGTAAATCTATCAAAACTTATCACTTACCTGGAGGTTCAAGCCCTGTCGCCACTTCGTCCCAGGAACTTGCTTTCTTTCTTGCTTTTTTAAACAAGGCCTCTCTTGACACAACACTATTAGTTTCTTTTCTAGATCGACATGCCAATCTTTGCTTTCAACCTGCGCTTTTTTCTCCGTGGTTTTTAGTGACAGTCCAGAGACTTCTAGAAAGCTCCTTATTGGCTAAGTGCCGCAACACATTTTGGAAGGCAACAAATCTGTCGCCGACGCGTCGCCGACGAGGATCGTACTGGCATACACGTCAAGACGCGGCGATTTGTCGCCGATGATTTGTCGCCGTCACGACAACTCATCGCAAACGCGTCGAAGACACTCAAACGTGTCGGAGACGAGTCCCGTCGGGCCGGGCTTAACCAACCGCTTGTTCACATCACTCCGTAACTGATCATTATGAATTTATAATCAAGTTGCGGCAGTGGTGATATGCTGAGTTAAAGCAACAAGTCGTAAACAACAATCGCATTGCGCAGCCAACTATTTATTCATATCACTCCGTAACTGTCCATTTTGAATGTATAATCAAGTTGTGGCAGTGGTGATATGCCGAGTGGTGCCTATATCGGGGAATGTGAACTTACATTTGATAAGCAGATTCTGTACATCTTTATTTCATTAGGTAAACTCCTAATTTGTGTCAATAAATATCTCAGTTTCAATTGCATACAATTGTAAATAATGTCTGAATTGATAATGAAGAGCCACAATAACTTTTAGTTTTTGTTTGTTACATTACTCAGAGATAGTCAGTTGCATGTTGCAATGACGTAGCAAGTCGTAGACAACAACGACGTTGCCCGGCCAATCATTTCTTTATATAACTCCGCAACTGTTCATTTTGAATTCATAATTAAGTTGTGGCAGTGGTGATATGCCGAGTGGCGCCACTGTCGCTGAGTGTGGGTGGTCGTTTTACGTACTGGAAAGACATTGCGGTTTTGGATAAATTAACCATTTCAAGTCAGCGCGTTAACAATTGCCCTCTGTGACAAATATAGGGAACATGTTTCCCCAGAGCCAACTTGAACGACCTTCTTGAATTGTTTCGTTCGTCTAATTTTAGAAAAATTCGCGAACGGTCTAACCTATCTAGTATCCACTACGACTACCTGCTCGTCTGTGTCAATGCGTTATTTAGTTTTGGTGAAAGGATCGAATAAACTAATAATTTACGTTTGACCTTATCCGGACAAAAGTCGGCAAAAATAGGCAAAAGTGGCTCGGCTCGATATATTATAACATGATGGTATTCAAACTTTACTTGATCTAATGAGCAAAGTCAATACTTTCGACAATTTCAACACGAGTGCGAACTCTGTCATTAAACCGACTGTGAGTACACCAACATCTCACGCCTCTGCGTATTTGAACATCAACGAACCTCATGGGAATGTGCAAGCTACTCTTGTTTATTACTGTCGCAACACAACCCCGAAGGCCGGACCTATTATAACACGGCACTAAGACGTTACTTACGACTTGCCTTCTCCTGGCGGACGTCGCAGTGTATTATCACGTGAACACATAACTTGCTTTCATCGTCGCCCACGTAGAATTAACCAGAGGAAATTCCAATTCAGTGAGAATTGACCGAGGGCGAGCACATGATGGACGACCTTTAATAGCCTGTTAACATACTCGCCTATTAAAAATTGCTGCACAGGGGCAACATTTCGACAACACGCACATGGGTCTTTTCACTCACAAATGGCGGCGTACGTTTTCAATCCGCGCCATTTACAAGTTGTTATGTCCACATAATGAGTATCTTATGTGTGAACTCCGAGTTATATGACACACCATAACTGAAATGCGATTCACTGACGCCGCTATACCTTTATTATGCCTTAGCATGTAAGGGTGCTGTTACCCTCGAACGAGTTACAATTATTAGTGTATAAACAGTATGTATTCAGACAACATGTCCATTAGCAATAATTAAAAGCACTTAATACGCATAAACAGAAAACACGTTTTACTAGCGCTTACACCTGCAGTGCTAGATTCGTTGTGTCATCGACAAGAAATGAGATATTGTTGAGAAGTTGCGGAAACGTGTATTCGCTGTATACGTGACAGTAAGATACACTTTAAATTCGAATTGTCGAAGATTATATTTTTTATGACGATCTGGATTAATGTGTCCGCATTGGTTCTACTGGACTATTAATTGTAGACCGTCATATTGTCACTACGACGCATTAAGTCAATACACATATTCCTCACTCACTCACTCACTCACTCATTCACCCACTCATTTTACCCTTGCCCGAGACGATCGGCGGGGTGCACGTCTGGATATTTCATCGTCTACCCGTCACCCCTGGTCTATATCCTGGTTTGTCTGAGGAACATCTTCCCTTTCACAATGCCTGGCAAGATTTCTTTGGCGATGTTGTTTTGACGAGTGGTGTGTCCGTGCCATTGCAGTGTCCTTCTTTTAATTAAATTCATGATTGGTTTTTGGGATCTTGCCATGTCAGTGATGGCTTGCACTATAACTTAATTGGTCTTGTGTTGTTTGTGGGATATTTTCAAGATTCTTCGCCATCAACAGGCCAGAACTATTTAGTTTATTTTTGGTCATTGTATAGGGATTACCACGTACCCTCGTAAACCTATGTTGAGTATGTAGAAATCAGTTGCCCAAAGGTACTCTGTATTTGCTATTTGCTCATTCATGTTCCACGTTTGTCTAACAACATTCGTTAGGTATTTTCTGGCTTGTACAGGTCAACATTTTCAGATGCCATTTTGTAAAATGTATTTCATTTTCATCGCCATGTTTCTCTGCCGTTCTATATGGCAACCATTTTCGATTAATATAAGCAGTAAGCATTGATTTGATCATACAATTATTTCTTGGATGTTATACTGATGTTGCTGGGACGGTATGGCCGTGACATGAAGCTCATTGGCCTAGTGAAGTCATCCGCCAAGGCACAGTGAGAGGCAAGAGAAAGAGAGAGAGAGAGAGACAGAGAGAGAGAGAGAGAGAGAGAGAGAGAGAGAGAGAGAGAGAGAGAGAGAGAGAGAGAGAGAGAGAGAGAGAGAGAGAGAGAGAGAGAGAGAGAGAGAGAGAGAGAGAGAGAGAGAGAGAGACAGAGAGACAGAGAAAGAGAGAGAGAGAGAGAGACGGAGAAAGAGAGAGAGAGAGAGACAGAGAGAGAGAGAGAGAGACAGAGAGAGAGAGAGAGAGAGAGAGAGAGAGAGAGAGAGAGAGAGAGAGAGAGAGAGAGAGACAGAGAGAGAGAGAGAGAGAGAGAGAGAGAGAGAGAGAGAGAGAGAGAGAGAGAGAGAGAGAGAGAGAGAGAGAGAGAGAGAGAGAGAGAGAGAGAGAGAGAGAGAGAGAGAGAGAGAGAGAGAGAGAGAGAGAGAGAGAGAGAGAGAGAGAGAGAGAGAGAGAGAGAGAGAGAGAGAGAGAGAGAGAGAGAGAGAGAGAGGGAAAGAACTGTACAGACAACATCTAGGATTGGACAGGACTTTATTTCCGTGAGACGAAAGTGGCAGCAAGGGACTGGCAAAGGTGAAGACAGATTGTCAGATCATCAGAGTTGGGGCCACAACGTGAAGGTGAAGGCGAAGAAGAGGAAGAAGTCATCTAATTGGTTCAGGATTTTCAACCCACCATAATGAGTCAGACATGGCCCCTCCTCAGTCTAGGGGCCTCGTAGAAACAGGTATCGTGGTGATATTCGTAGAGTTAAATTCAGGATAAACCCAACTCTGTTGACATGCTGAGGTTGCGCTAATTCTACGACAGCACGTGATTGGCCTACCCCTGCACATTAACAATCTGCGTGAATGCTACTTGCAGTAACGTGATTAGAGTCACGTTTGCCGAACAGTTATTGAGCATATAAAGATCCTAACGACCTACCCAACGCATTCGCCCCGTCGACCGCGATTAAGTCAGCCGAGCGAATATATCTGGTATCCACTGCCTACGTTCAACCACGCAATAAATTGGTAGGTTCACTACACTTTGCACGTCACTTTTAATTGATTCCCCGAGAGTCAAAACAGAAACAGGTTTAGCAGTGATTGCGAATGCGCGATTTTGTACGGGGCCATTTTCCCCAAAAAATGTACAAATAATGTTGTAGCAGGTCGAAAAATAAATGTATCATTAAAAAGAGACGTTAGCCGTCTTTCCTTATTGTATGTATGATAAGGTACATTTTTCATAAAATATCAAACTCTGATATGAATTATTATTTTTCTAACAGCTACACCGACTACTATTTACGACACTACATACAATTTGAACATTTCAATGACAGGGACACAGGAAAATCTTCTTGATTTAGTCATTGTTACTTTGGTCACAGTGTCTGCGTGACTTGTTTCTTGGCTATGCCTTGTTTCACTTACTGCAGTTCTTTCATAAAAGAGTTGTGAATATTGTTCGACACATAGTTAGTAACTTTGATATTTAATCTGTCTCCGTAGCAACTGCTGTATATGTCCATGATTTGGAACATGGCAAAATATGAGCTACAAAATGACTGACATTGGTGACGCTGGACACACACTATATCTTTAATAAGGATATAGCATTATCCTTCACCACAAGTACAAAAGGTTCAGGAAAACTACTTAAAACATGTTGAGCCAGGTTATCCTGCACAAACAGGAATCGTATATTGTTTTTTTAATATATTGTACTTCACGCAATTTTCTTAATTTAACATATTTAAGGTATTTTTTTCTGCAAATATTTAATCTCAACTCGTTCGGGAGATAATTGTTGTAAACCCGTGTAATGTTTGAACGTCAGGGTTACAAAGTGTTGACCAAGTTACGTATAACCGACAAGAAATCATCAAATAACATTACAAAATAGGCATCATTCGACTTTTACTAACTGGTGACGCTGGACACTATGCTGTGACACTGAACATTGGTTGGGCAGAACTGACCCAAAGATAATCGTGTTTACTCACAGCTGATTAAAAGTAAGTTATGATGATGCATTTGTGAAAGCGCCTCCACCTGCACTTGGAATTAGAGCTTCTATAACCCACCGGTGGCGATGTAGAGGCCATAGTTGCCTAACCTCAACAACTCGGTGGCCGTCTTGTATACATTACTCTTGGAAGCACGATGTTTCACGCATGGGTAGCTAGTTGTCTGCATTATTAGTGGTAGAGTGGACTGACATCAGACGTTAGTACATTTCCCACTCTGATATCTCCTCACAAGCATGGTTCATGTCCTCCTTACTGGCAAAGACGTAGTGGATGACAATTCTTTCTGTTTCTGCCAACGAGAAGAAATATTGTGCACAGGCAATAATTATGTACATTTACAAATGATAGTTAATACATATTTCGCTCCTTCTTCTTACTACCGTTCACCGTATAATTCTTATATGGGAGTAGAGTTATCCGGCCTTTTAACCAACTCAACTCTTTTAACCATTCACTTCTAACTGCACACAACCGGCCTTCACACGTTGTATTGTGTTTTGTCCGGCTAGCTGCTAGTTTTTCTTACTCACGTATATGTTCCTCTGCTTATATATATATATATATATATATATATATATATATATATATATATATATATATATATATATATATATATATATATATATATATATATATATATATATATATATATATATATATATATATATATATATATATATATATATATATATATATATATATATATATATATAGGAAGAACAACGGCTATGAGTCACTGTATCTTGCGCTCTGAAAGGTGTTCATTCAGTTTATATATATATATATATATGAAATATTTAAAATGATGTGTATTTCGTACTTTTCTGGAGGTATGTCTTTCCGTTGGTAACGTTGGACGCTCGTATGAACACTATTCCATAGCTTTAACTTACCATATTTTCCTTACATTTAAATTTAGTCCCATAATTTTTTTTATAGAATTTCTTCTTTAGGCACGTATGAAGGGATTGTTTGTTTAAAACATATCAATATCCATAATAAATTAATACCGTGGACTCATGTAAACCGGTGACGATGGATACGCAAAAACTGGTCACTTAAGAATCAATACTGTTAACAAAATGACAACTTGTTATGCATGATTTTCATACTGTAAACCCTCGATGCATACTACAACTGCGCTGTATATTCAGAAAAAAAATACAATAACGTTTTAGTGTGGTAGTGATTCCACATTTGGAAACGTCAAATGCACAAGCTATTTTTGCCGTTTGTGGCATGTTTTAATGTTGGTTAACATTAATGAGACGGGCAAACTATATATGTCCGGAAAACTCTTGGGGTGGGCAATTTGAAATTTGTTTAATACATTTAATTTTAAAATTCACGGTCTGAGAGACAAAAGACACGATTCTGATTAATTGTACATTTTTGGGGACATTGATCCTATTGTCTTATGTTTATTTAAAGTTGGTCATATTTCGACTTCATACTGACTTTATCGGAATAAAAACATCCAATAAAAATAGTTTCCACCAAGCATTGGAAACCGTTGAAGAATATGCGATGTTATATACATTCTTTTACGCATAATTTTAGAGCGTTAGAAGTGTCACGAGATTACAAAAATATTATATCGATTAAACGTACCTATGTCATTGTAAAATAAACCATTGGTATTAGTATTATAAGATGTTAGTGCTGGTTGTTCTAATAAATAATATAAGTAGATGTGCTGTTGTATGTTCTTTCTGTTTTTATACCCAAAGTTTTGATGTATGAAATGCTCTAGGGGCAGCGTGTCTTCGAGGGCCGGAAGTGAGCATTTACGTGGAATTATGGGCACATTTACATAAAACCCAAATGGCGGCAACCGAGTGTAGCATGCCCTGTAAACGAACAGTCGATATAGTACACCGTTACCATTGTTATTATAATACAAATGCCCGTCCTCAGAGCGTCCTCAGAGAAAAAGAGAGGTCGAGCGTACACAATAAGCCGGGGATTGCTGGGTTGATTTCAGAAAAAAATACAATTAATCAAATTTCTCTAAAAAATTGAGAATCGCTCGAACCCCCCGATCCCCCCTCGACCACCACACGACGGACATGATGTATAATTATTATTATTATTTACATCGTTGATCATCCAAATAACAGCCCCGTTTGTCCAGAGTCGGGTACGTTTGTGAGAGGGTGGACGTATGTCGGTGTGTACTTTACTAATTTCCTTAATTAAACTGTGGTGCAATAGATAATATATTCTGGAATTTAAATAAGTTAATTGGATTAACTTTTTAGTTTGCAAATATACATGTTATTTACGAACAAGATACAAGTAATGTATGCTTGTTAATAATATGTAACTGTCTCCGTTTTCATTTGAAAAGGTTTCAAGTTACTTTTAGAAAGGTGTGTTCGTTGTACGTTACTATTTTAATTTGAAAGTGAAGAATTGAATGGAAATTTAATTGAAATTACACACCTATCCTATACACATAGCAACAAAGGCAATGTGTGGCTTCCGCTG